>NWSH02000525.1:11563153-11588807 GCA_002382865.2 Heliothis virescens | reverse complement strand
TTTAAATTTTATTTGTTCAAAGTTCAAGTAAATTTAAATTGGTTTGTTATGACTGTTTTTTTTTAATTCAATTTGAAAAATGACACTTGAGTTTATTTAAATTAATTCTTCAGTAATAGATGAATTGCATATTGCGATCAATTCACATAAACTCTTAATTTATTGTCACCCCGTTAGTAACAGTCACACAAAACTCTTATTTGAATGGACTTCACATTTTTTTCTACAATACTACTAACTGTTTCCTTATACTACTAGCTGTTTCCCGCGGTCTCACTCGCGTTTAGGGAAGCAACTTCCCGAAACCAGATAAAATATGACACCCCAAGATAGTGTGGCTTTCGGACAGTGCAAAAATTTTCGGAGAGTTTCAGCACTTTGAAGCCAGACGACAGACGACAGCAGGTCAACGTATACGAATCTGTAAAATTTTACCAATCAACCATTAACCTTCCACTATTGTAATAAGGTTGAGAATCTATTGCAGAAATTTGACAGATTGTGGTAACTTGATGTGCTGTAGTCTGTACAAACAAACAAAAAAATATTTTCTCCTCATTAAATAACTAGTATGATTTGTCATAACAAAAAATATATACAGTGCCTACAAACAATCTTTCATTACGCTTCCAATCACCCAGCCCGCTGTACCGGACATTTAATACAAAGTATCGCATTGTTCTGTCCGGTCATTATAGCTGTGACGTCACAGCTGGTCCGATATGCTCTAATGATTATGTGGTTTTAACTGGATAACTTTATATTTAGAAATTGAAATGTTTGAGTGGTTTTTTAGGGTTGAAATTGATATGGTTTTATGTAACTTCTCGGGCAAAATTATAAGGCTGATGAGTTTTTGTGTTTATTTTCTTGAATGTGCTAATCTCGGAAACTACTTAAATATCCTACTCAAGAAAGTGTATCAGAGTTATATAGCCTATCTATTGAAAAAAGCTATAGTATGCTACTTTTGTAATCTCGCGCAAAATAGTTTTCATAGGACGCGAACGAGACCGCGTGTTTGTTAAAAAATATTGGGTTGCCTATTTAAGAGTAAATTAAGGGTTTAAGTTTATAGGTTTTATTAAGGGTAATTTAAAATCGAATAAAGTGCGTAAAACGGAAAAGCAAATTATAAAAATATTTGAGCCACAGAATTTAGTTACTTGTATTTATTAACTAAAACAAAACCTAATAATTTTGTATAGATACCAGTCCAACGAATATGACCTAGTTCATATTTCTAATGTAAACCATACTACCAGTAAATAATGACTTAACAAAACGCTACACTATTTCAATGACCACTAATTGGATATGAAATAAAGCACCAATTCTGTTCATTTGCTTTTAATAAATTTATCACCACGCAAATGGCTGAGTTCCCACCAGGCTCATGTTTAAATTATTTTGAAAATTTTCGTTGACGGACTGACGGTTCACATTTACATGTTGGATCACTGATAGAAGGCGTATAGGATGTTTAGACGAGTATACAGGGTCACTTGTAACTCGACATATATCCGGAAGGAGGTGATAGAAGGGCCCAAGGGCAACAAATTAAGCCACTCTTACCTCTGAGCAAAGTTCAGTGGTTTCCGAGATTTTCGCAATTTTTGTTTTGTATGTGTCTTACTAAGTATACGTCGAGTTACAAGTAACCCTGTATAAACTTTTAGCTTATTGCGACGTTAAGTGGGATTTGATTTTAAAACTGTACTATGTTCAGAGTTTATTTAAAGTGTAATAATTTATCGTGAGTCCTACTAGTATTAATATATGATTCTGATAAAAAGTATATGCCCTTTCAAACAAATTAATAATTGTTCAAATCGGTTAGTAAACGACTGAGATATGCGCGTAAAAACAAAAAATACAAACATTTGAATTGAGATCCTCCTCCTTTTTGGAAAATCGAGTAAAAAGAAAGACTTTTGCTAAATAGGTATCTATAGCTGTAATTTAAGGAGGTAAACAACTTTAAATATGACAAATTTGGACACTATTCGAAGGCAGGAAAAGACTAAGAAAATAATAGAAATAAAATAATAAGTGAATATCGCTATATTACGAAATGACATAATATAAAATACACAAAACTTTTTGTAGATTTAAGCTTCCATTCCAGACAAAAAATTAAAATAAAATAAATTATTCATTTAATAAAATTTCTACCCGAAAAGGTCATAAAGACGAATCGAAAAAAAAAAACTCAAAGAAATTAATGTAAATGGTATTTTAATACTTCCGAAAGTGACGGACGCAGTCGCGTGTTATCGATACCGCTCATATAAATTATTCATATCGATTCTTTTCATAAATCGAGTTAACGCAAACAATAAACCTCTCTCTTTATTGGATTCCCACAAAGGCACCGAATACGATTGATGAACGAAGCGAGTATCGATTATCTGAACATCCGATTCTCGGTTTGGATCTATCGGTTAGTTCGGTCTGGTTATTAAGTTAGGAGGTAGTGTTTATTGAATGTTCTCTTGTGGTAGGAAATTGAACATATTAAATCTACCAAAATATTTTTTGTGCATTTTGTGCATCATTTAGTTGGTAGACTGAAAACTAAACTTAGGTACAGACGCCAGCAGGTCACGGTACCCGAATCTATCAAATTTTACCAATCAAACATTAACCTACCTCCATTGTGATAAGGTTGAAAATCGATTGCAAAAAATTGACAGATTGTGGTAACTTGATGTGATGTCGTCGGTACTATAAAATAATTACAAGCTTTCTCATATTGCACACTTCTATAAGGTTGATAGTTTGGTCGAGTTCATATATCAGTTGAGACAAAATTGTAGTGCGCGCATTAGAACGATCAGGCCGGTATCAGACTGACTAAAAGCTTTGATTGGATTACAATTATCAGCTGACAGTTTAATACGCAGTGAGTAAGAGTTCTAAAACTAAATATTTGAGAATACGTAATACAATATTCTTCACGGAAAAAATCCGGATCACCACATAATCCCCTATTAAACAAAATAATATAAGTCGTAACTCGTTGTAACATCTGCCATAATCCGAATCAACACGTACAAGGAATAATGCCTATCAAAAATTAATCAGTTCTCTCATACATATTACATAAGGCATTACATGTAAAAATACGGACACATGCCTTCATAGAATAACAATGGCTATGTCAAATACCACGAGCATAAAGAATACATTCATAATTATACGTTCAAAGGAATATAATCACTATGATTATGACAATAGAGCTTAAGATATCGGATAATATTTTCCACTCAGAGAAGCCGAGTGAATTATTAAATTATTCGAGCTATCTGTTATGAGGCCCGTTTGGTTTAAAGACGGGTTACTCGCCTTTGATGGCTCGTTGTTACATGTGAATGTATTATGGCATATTATTGGGTCCATGATTTTGTGGTATTTATCTTTTGTATTAGGTAGATATATAAATGTATATTCACATATATTTTTATTGGGAAAATAGTAGATACGTTTTTGTTTGCATACTAAGATAACAGTTCTAGCTGAACTTATCACAAATGGAAGTAAATATTTTTACTACAATTTATAAAAAATATATTTTTTTTGAAACTATGCTTTCTCTACACCAAAGGTAGACTAGTAAAAAACGCCTTAAGCGGTCATTGTACTTTGTGTATAAGAAGTGTTAATTTTTTTAAATAAATATATCACCTATTTACTAACTGAATTATAGTAAACTAAAACCTAGTCAAATCTTAATTGACCGTCCTCCTGGATCTAACAATGAGTTTTTCCAATAAATACAATTAAAAAAAAGGATTGCAAATAATTAATTACTTGCTAATTATCCTACTATCCTAGTTAACCTACTGGCGCGAGTACTAGTAACGTTTAAACGCCCACTAATGACACCTTCGCGTACGCACTCATATATCAAATGACTTTACGTAGAATAATGAAAATGTCTTCTGGGCTTTACAAGCATACCGTGGCCTTTTTAACACGTTTTTTAGGGTTTCGTGCCCAAAGGATAAAAATGTTCCCTAATACTAAGACTTCGTTGTTCGTCTGTTGGTCCCATCAGTTGGTCACCATGACTGTCTCAAGAACAATGATAGCTAGACAGTTTTTCACAAATGATGCATTTCTGTTGTCGCGTTAACGGCAAATACTAAAACTATAATAAAATACGAAGTTTAGGGCGCTACCATATAAAAAACTTGATATTTTGTACGGAATCCTTGGTGCGCGAGTTCGACTCGCACTTGGCCGGTTTTTATAATGCTCGTTACTCTCAAGGTAAAACCTAAATTAGGAACTTGAGATGTTTATGATAATCTTTATCAGAATTTATTTTCTGAGTTTTTTTTTTGTTAAGGTAACTGCTGGGTGCTGAAGTATTTTTGGTCGTATTTTTCTTTAAATATTAGGTGTTACTTTAACACAGTGCTGATCTAAAATTTTTATACTCAAAATACCATAGAGGTAAATATACTAGAGAAGCAAACCTCGTTCAAATGCGTCGTAAGAAGCGATGCCATTTTTTAGACGCCACACTTATGAGTATGGTTAAATTTTTGTTGAAATTTCATATAGAAAAGGCAGCCCCCGACGGATAATAATTAGGGGTTTTGAGTTATTTTTTTCTTTTTCAATTAGATTTTTACAGTCGTGGGTTTTTTCAAAATTTTTAATTTTTTCAAATAGGCTTACAAAATACTCATGCAACATCAAGCAAGTTTTTAAATTTTCGCGTCTTCTATACATTGACTTTATCGTAATATACAAAGGTTTTTATTTAACCCGAAAACTTATTAAGCTAATTGCCCGATTTTCTGTAATTGATTTAAATGACCCAAAAAAACATAAAAATATAATTTTATTTTTCTGTTTTTTAGTTAACAACCAAACAATAAACTAATACGAATAATTTGCCATTGTAATCTTAATTCTGAATTTTCACACTGTACCCAGTAGCTTAACGAAGTTAAAAAACTCTTAGCAGTTTGTTTTCTCTTTAATATTGGAGAAAATGAACTCGTTCCAACACTGTTAGGTGATACAGCTGCTGGCGATACTTATAAGGCTTAGAACATACAAGTGGAAAATATTTAAAAATCCTTTTATTTACTAAATTGAAAATCCTTACTACTAGTATTATAAATGTTATTCTTTCACTCAAAACTACTGGACGGATTTAGATGACACTTTACAGTAATATAGGTTTTATATCAGAATAACTTATGAAACAAATTATTCCTGTCCTGTAAATGCTTCTCTGGGCACGCAGATGAAACCGAAAAATATTTAAAAAAAGTAAGCATTTAAAATTAAAAACTCTTTCGAAACGTCAACCTAGTCGCACTGTATTTTTGACATAGTTATGAAATCAAGTTTTTTTTTGGATTTTCATTTTGATTGTTTTTTTACGAAAAAATTGATTACTTTACTCATACATAAGGTGTTTTATACAGTAAATACATTAAACTAATATCTATAATATATTATTCTTGCTTTTTGATATTAAGAAGAGACACATTCTTATATATTTTTTAAGTAATCTAATGTCGAAAATAATTCTCGGTGTGTCCCAATCGTTACTAGCAGGTCTTATTAGTTCGTTTTTGATTGTATAGCAGCAATAACAGAATTAGAGTCACTGTAATTGAACAGCGTTGTATTATTTTAGGAGTTCTCTCTAAACAGATATTGCTTTAGAAGTTCCAATTTTGTTAGGTAGGTATATACTTGTACGAGGTTAGAAAATGATACTTTGACTAGCTTCCTCCAGCGGTTTCACCCGCTTTCCCGTGGAAACTATTGTGCGCACCCGGATAAAAAGTAGCCTATAGCCTTCCTTGATAAATAGGCTATCTAACACTGAAAGAATTTTTCAAATCGGACCAGTAGTTTCTGAGATTAGCGCGTTCAAACAAACAAACTCTTCAGCTTTATAATATTAGTATAGATTAGTGTTAATTATTTGCAAAATCAACTGCCCAGCCTTTTTCTGCTACTATTGTGAATACTTGCGGTGGACTTCCAGTCTAACAGAATGCAACTGAGTACCAGTGTTTTACATGGAGCAACTGCCCATCTTAACTCCTCAAGTGAGTTACCCGGGCAACTCGGTACTCCTTGGTAGGACTGGTTGTTAGACCTTCTTCTTCTAACAGCCAGGACCTACCAACCCTTACCACTAGATTAGATCAACGAAGCGTTGTGTAGGAATCCACGGTTTTTAGGGTTCCGTACCCAAAGGGTAAAACGGGACCCTATTACTAAGACTTCGTTGTCTGTCTGTAGGCTGTATCTCATTAACCGTGATAGCTAGAATGCTGAAATTTTCACAAATGATGTATATCCGTTGCCGCTATAACAACAAATACTAAAAATTAAAAAATATATATTAAGGCTGTTGATTTATATTAATTAATTGCAAAATTGTGTACTAGTAGCGTCAACTTAAGTAACTCACACTTGACCATTCCTATTGTACTTTTTTCATAGATAATGGTACGGAACCCTTCGTGCGCGAGTCCAACTCGCACTTGGCCGGTTTTTTATATATCTCAGTATACTACGTCTGTTTTTGTACGGTCCGCCAAAAGTTTCTAGTAAATAATATTCCAAAATCTAAAAAAACGATAGTGTTACCAGCAACTGTTTACCTAGTTAATTTTTGATAGTACTCCCTTAACCAACAAGCAATTTTACAAAGAAATTATATTGCTACACTAAATTGGCCGAACATTGTACTTTCTCAAGGTAATTGGACAGACTTGGAGATGTTGCTGTTACTTGCTGCGGTAATTTAAATCGAATTGGAGGTGGAACAAACAGGTTGGAGGTTCGCTATTCTTTTGTTTGTTTGGTCATTTTAGGGACTTTTCCTGGATGATCATTCTATAAATCAAATCAAAATCAAATCAAAAATATTTATTTGTCAGATGGTACATTATATGGCACAAATTTTTGATTCCAACATATCCTCCCATATTATGGCGTACAAAATATTTATAATATATAGAAAGAAGACGCAATAACTAAGTAAGGTAATAGATAAGAGCCCAATTTTCTAGCTTACGTATTGATCGATTTAACTTTAATGCTATCCAAATCCAATACATGGCCACTCATTGGTCAAATTTCCGATTTGTTAGCTGTGTTAAATCGAACAACCCAGACTTAAGCTTTACATGCTGAAAATAAAAATGAATGGGTGCTAATATATTGCGACTGAAATATCAACGACACCTCTCAATTAATATTTTTTTTGACAATAATCTACTCAAAAGCATTAAGACTAAGATTTATGAAACTTTTCTTAACTTATCATTAACGTACATTTTTTTTCCAGTAGCTAAAAAGTACTCAAATATTACATATATTCCCCTGCACCAAAATACGCACAGAACTATAAATAGTAATTCCAAACGCCAAGCACCCAACAGCCGTATCTGACCCACAATATTATGCAAAGATATATAATGCTATTCATTTGTATGTAAATGCCACGCTAGCTGCACGGTTGCATGACAAATTTCAGCTGTAACTACATTTGACCGGACTAAGTGTTAGAATATTTATCGTGATTCGCGGTACTACAATTGTACTTTATTGTATAGTATTTATTTAATTTGTAAAGTTGTTTATTATATATTTTTTTTCTATCATGTCAATAAGTTTGTGTAATTGAATAAATAAAGTTATTTTCACTAGAAAAAAGTATCTGAAATGTTTTATTGTTTGAGAGTTTTGCTTTTGTTTTTTCATTGTTCACACGAGGAAATTTCCCTCTTTTTTATTGTTAACTAGCTTCTGCCCGCAACTTCGTACGCGGATCCTGATTTTTTTTATAATCATATTTTTTCATCGTTAAAACCTTCTTTCGATCTGTACAAACATTTTAAGACCAAAATAAGCCCGATCGGTCCAGCCGTTCTTGAGTTATGCGCTTACCAACACATTTAGCGATTCATTTTTATATTATAAGAAGATATATGAACGAATTTACAATTTGGACGTTTGAATTTTGTCTTGCTTTAGGAGTAAAACAGATGTTTGTATAAGGTTACATAAATACCTACTTAAATGCTAGACATTAATATATTTAAATTTGTTATACAAAAATAAAATAAAATTATTTGATAATATTGTGTTATCAAATACATGCAGAAAGTAAGCAATAAAGTCGATTATATTTGTGACACTCAAATTCCAAATACAAATAGAGTTTTTTTATAATTCACTGTCAACAAGTAAACAAACTAGCAACACCAAACATTTACTCCAATTTACAATAAAATTATGTTCTCAAATATTGACTTAACTTTCGAACATTATTTTTATTTACTAGCTTCTGCCAGCGGTTTCACCCACGTTCCGTGGGAACGACTAGGCGTACCCAGATAAAAAGTAGCCTATAAGCTTTCTCAATAAATGGGCTATTTATCACTGAAAGAATTTTTCAAATCGGGCTAGTAGTTCCTGAGATTTGCGCGTTCAAACAAACTCTTCAGCTTTATAATATTAGTATAGATTAGTATAAACAACAACAATAAACATTGTGTTATCACTGCAGAATGAGTACTATAATATTTTTATGCTGTGGTTGGTTTAGAATTAAAATAATTATTGAGATTTGACCATTTTAAACGGTTTAAATGTTATAACATAAGTACGTTTTACAACTGCTCGCCCCACTATTTTATGAGCACGCAGGATCTAATTCCTCAGAATATGAACAAAACCACATGACACAGCGATTGCACAATGCATACTCCGTGGTTCCCATACCAATTTTGTCGACTGTACTCGCACAGTCTCTGGAGAGGCTGTGATTATGTATGTGTGTCAGTAGTGTGTGTGTATGTGTGTGTGTGTGTGTGTGTGTGTGTGTAAGGTTCATTCTAGTTTATTTTTGAATCGATTTAGGAGAACATCTTCTTTTTATAATTTCGCAAATAGAAGAAAGCCGAAGATTTTGATTGCAAAAAGAATAGGTAATTCTGAAAAAATATTTCAGTCTTAGATAGCCTATTTATCTCAATGTGAGGAGTACTAACCACGGGACGCGGGAGAAACCACTGGCAGAAATTAGCGATAATATCGTAAATTGTTTTCGATTTTGAACAAATGTATGAATAAACTTGTGGGTTCATTTGTTGCTTAAATGCAAGATTTGAAAAAGTCAAAAAAAAAAAACTTTTTCCAGCCTTTCAAAAAAATAACACTCAATCAAACAAAAGTCATTTTGAATAATAAAAACTACATCATAATTATTTACTAGAAATAATCATAACAAATATAATATAATTATTTGCTTTTATTACTCCCAATTGAAATATTATTTCAATTAACCTTCACTCCTTAAAATGTTTCAGAGAAACTCTTCAGTTTGATCTTCTACCAAAAACTCACAAATTTAACTTATTTGACCTCAAGTGGGTCCAATTATTTGCCAACACAACAATATCAAGTTTTCGACTTGTACCAGGAAAGCCTTAATGGTTACACAATTAAGGTTGCTATTGAGAACACGGTTTCTTAGTAACCATTAGAAGTCGCTGTGGAGGAACTTAGGCCTAGCGGTTATAACCTAGTACTGTTGGGCGTGGGATTTTGGTTTCAATCCCCATGTATTGCTTAATTTAACCCCAGTAACATAATAATAATATATCGACATCTTTCCCCACACGATCGGTTAACCCCATGGTAGGCTATTGATTAGTTTATTATAAGCGCTAACACAGCTGATAAACTTCATATATTTGCATATATAGATCATAGCCATCTAACATGCTCATCACACAAAGGCTGACCGTACCGGGAATCGAACGCGGGACCATCAGTCCGGTAGTCCGGCTTACTGACAATTGCGCCAACAAGGTCGTCGAAATGGCGTCACAGAATTTATTTTAGTTTTGCACATACATTATGCAGTTTACAAGATATAATTGTAGTTGGAAGTGCAAAGTGCATTTCTAAAGGCAAGATTCTACAGGCGTGGAGACGAAATTGAAACCTTTGTGCGAACAATTTTGGTGGGATCTCTCACTTTTCAGGAGTCTGAAACCTTTTTGCTCAAGGCAACATCAACAAAAAGCTAGCACCCAACAAAGCTGGATGTTCTAGCTACTAAATAGGCCAAAAAAAATTAAGCAAACCCAGTAATCAAACACTAATATAAATCACTTACAAAGGCAGAATACATGGAAATAACAAAGTCAAGCTACATCGACTGTTGACATTATTCGTCAGCGTCTCTCTGATCTCAGTTTCATAGACGCCCAATCTAATTAGGCTTTTGCTACGCTCGGATTCGTAGCCGCTACGACTATCGTAGCTACTTGCTACGAATATCGTAGCGGCTACGAAATCTAATTTTAGTTACACGAGGCCTTGTTTCGGTTGTTTGTTGGCTCCTATAAAAGTTAGTTGGTGAATATTTAATTAAGTTTATGGAAGTGTAGGGAATATTGAACTAATTTGTGTATTGTATTTATGTGAAACAACAACGAAAGTGTTGTTTAAGCCTACGCAGTACTCTTTAATANTAAACGGTTTAAATGTTATAACATAAGTACGTTTTACAACTGCTCGCCCCACTATTTTATGAGCACGCAGGATCTAATTCCTCAGAATATGAACAAAACCACATGACACAGCGATTGCACAATGCATACTCCGTGGTTCCCATACCAATTTTGTCGACTGTACTCGCACAGTCTCTGGAGAGGCTGTGATTATGTATGTGTGTCAGTAGTGTGTGTGTATGTGTGTGTGTGTGTGTGTGTGTGTGTGTAAGGTTCATTCTAGTTTATTTTTGAATCGATTTAGGAGAACATCTTCTTTTTATAATTTCGCAAATAGAAGAAAGCCGAAGATTTTGATTGCAAAAAGAATAGGTAATTCTGAAAAAATATTTCAGTCTTAGATAGCCTATTTATCTCAATGTGAGGAGTACTAACCACGGGACGCGGGAGAAACCACTGGCAGAAATTAGCGATAATATCGTAAATTGTTTTCGATTTTGAACAAATGTATGAATAAACTTGTGGGTTCATTTGTTGCTTAAATGCAAGATTTGAAAAAGTCAAAAAAAAAAAACTTTTTCCAGCCTTTCAAAAAAATAACACTCAATCAAACAAAAGTCATTTTGAATAATAAAAACTACATCATAATTATTTACTAGAAATAATCATAACAAATATAATATAATTATTTGCTTTTATTACTCCCAATTGAAATATTATTTCAATTAACCTTCACTCCTTAAAATGTTTCAGAGAAACTCTTCAGTTTGATCTTCTACCAAAAACTCACAAATTTAACTTATTTGACCTCAAGTGGGTCCAATTATTTGCCAACACAACAATATCAAGTTTTCGACTTGTACCAGGAAAGCCTTAATGGTTACACAATTAAGGTTGCTATTGAGAACACGGTTTCTTAGTAACCATTAGAAGTCGCTGTGGAGGAACTTAGGCCTAGCGGTTATAACCTAGTACTGTTGGGCGTGGGATTTTGGTTTCAATCCCCATGTATTGCTTAATTTAACCCCAGTAACATAATAATAATATATCGACATCTTTCCCCACACGATCGGTTAACCCCATGGTAGGCTATTGATTAGTTTATTATAAGCGCTAACACAGCTGATAAACTTCATATATTTGCATATATAGATCATAGCCATCTAACATGCTCATCACACAAAGGCTGACCGTACCGGGAATCGAACGCGGGACCATCAGTCCGGTAGTCCGGCTTACTGACAATTGCGCCAACAAGGTCGTCGAAATGGCGTCACAGAATTTATTTTAGTTTTGCACATACATTATGCAGTTTACAAGATATAATTGTAGTTGGAAGTGCAAAGTGCATTTCTAAAGGCAAGATTCTACAGGCGTGGAGACGAAATTGAAACCTTTGTGCGAACAATTTTGGTGGGATCTCTCACTTTTCAGGAGTCTGAAACCTTTTTGCTCAAGGCAACATCAACAAAAAGCTAGCACCCAACAAAGCTGGATGTTCTAGCTACTAAATAGGCCAAAAAAAATTAAGCAAACCCAGTAATCAAACACTAATATAAATCACTTACAAAGGCAGAATACATGGAAATAACAAAGTCAAGCTACATCGACTGTTGACATTATTCGTCAGCGTCTCTCTGATCTCAGTTTCATAGACGCCCAATCTAATTAGGCTTTTGCTACGCTCGGATTCGTAGCCGCTACGACTATCGTAGCTACTTGCTACGAATATCGTAGCGGCTACGAAATCTAATTTTAGTTACACGAGGCCTTGTTTCGGTTGTTTGTTGGCTCCTATAAAAGTTAGTTGGTGAATATTTAATTAAGTTTATGGAAGTGTAGGGAATATTGAACTAATTTGTGTATTGTATTTATGTGAAACAACAACGAAAGTGTTGTTTAAGCCTACGCAGTACTCTTTAATAATTAATGGCATTTAATTAACATAGAAAAACATGGTGAATTTGAAAGTTTTGTGTGGTTATAAAAGCAAAAGCTAAGCTTATTAACTTTGGAAACAAATGAAGCAGATTTATTAACCGATATCCTTCATAAAATAAATAAAAATTAAACAATATTGTTGAACACGTGGAAAGAATCTGCGAAAGAAAATAAAACCATATTCCTTTTAACATTACAAAGGGAAAACAAGCTTTTTCACGGCGCATAGCATCGATTGTTCAATCAAAGGAACGATCCCAATCGTTCCCACTGAGCTTAGCTACGCCGTAGCAATTGTAGCTTGGGGCTACGCGGCTACGCCGTAGACCCTGATATTATTTTCTTATATCAAAGAGGTTTTACTTGTATGATTTTAGTTGCATTGTTCAACATACAAGCTTTTGAAAGAATTGTGACTGTACACAATGAATTACAAAGATATTTTTTACTATTAGAACCAAATATGGGTAATTTTTATAGGAACCTAAATCCATCAGTTTGGAAAACCAAATATATTTTTTATCCTCGAAAACCCAAAATCATTCAATCAAAATGGGCTGGAACATACCACTTTTTGAACATCAATTTTTTTTACAAAAGCAGCCCCCAAAACGCCCACCCTTCAACCTATTTGTCTTCTCAGTTAGAAAATAATTATATTCTAACTAACATTATGAAAATTAAAAGGGTGAACTTGTTGCTATGCTGGATTCATAACTAATAATAGAAAAGGATATTGAAAGCAAACAGGAAGATGTAAATTTATTTTTGAACCTTTCTGAATGGATAGCATTCAGAAATAAAACAATTCAAGTGATCCATTAAAACAGTTTTAGGCCTTTTCTTTTTTATCTTTTTTATCCCTCTCAAAAAAAGTTCATGTCTAAAAATAGTCAAAAATAAAATAGAATTGGGCATCGAAAATGAGTTAATTAGAGCTATTTTATAAATTAGTCAATGTTTACATAAAAAAGTGGATGAGTTTGGTTATCCGTACATCCGTTACCCGTCTCGAAAAGAAGCAAATTTTGCCTACCATAGTTTACCACTGCTTAGTTGTACTTGACTGTTGTTGTGCAGTATGAGGGAATGCTAAAAGTAAATAAAAACCGGCCAAGTGCGAGTTGGACTCGCGCACAAAGGGTTCCGCACCATTATCTATGAAAAAAGTACAATGGGAATGGTCAAGTGTGAGTTACTTAAGTTGCACGTTATTTCTAATAGATGGCGCTAGTTGTATACAATTTTGCAATTAATTAATATAAATCAACAGTATTAATATATATTTTTTTTAATTTTTAGTATTTGTTGTTTTAGCGGCAACAGATATACATCATTTGTGAAAATTTCAGCATTCTAGCTATCACGGTTAATGAGATACAGCCTGGAGACAGACAGACAGACAGACAACGAAGTCTTAGTAATAGGGTTCCTTTTTACCCTTTGGGTACGGAACCCTAAAAAATTAAGTTATAATATTTTTATGTTAAAAACATTATGTCAGAGCCCAATGATCTGATATCCTATTATGATTCATCTCATACAGGATTACAGGCGCCGATATAACGATGTATTTTATTTGATCTTGTACCGGATATTTGATTTCAGCCACGTGGAAGATATAACGATTTTTTCGTCTTATGTCTAAACATATATATGGAAGAGCTCGTGGCTAAATCAAAGCCGCGCGGATCGATCGATCATAAGGTTAAGCAACACTTGGCGCGCTCGGTCCGTGGATGGGTGACCATCTTGTCATAACAGTTCTNTGCCATCCCTTCGACGAGACGGCATCTGGCTGAGTTTGCCGAGCGTCGTGAACAGCAGCAACTTGGCACTGCTAATGTCATCCTCCTTAAACGATGACCTGCAGATCTGCAAGATGCTGACCTCGTCCATGTAATCAATGGCATGTTTGATAAATGCCAGTACTTCATTGGCTATGAGCGTTTGAGAACTCATAGCAAAATCCGGGCAGCGGCTAAAGCCGCGCGATTCGCGAATATAATTCACTCAGAGCAGCGTAAACGCGACCGTACTCGACCGCGCATCGCAATCGACGAAACACTGGTTCTCAGCTGCATTCGGTTAGACTGGAAGCCGACCCCAACATAGTTGGGAAAAGGCTTGGCAGATGATGATGTCTAAACATACTGATATTTTTTATTATATATTTTTTTTATGTTGCATGTTTTGTATGAAGAATATTATGAAAACGTTTTGTATTTAAAAGAGTAATTATGACGACCTCGTTGGCGCAATGGTTGCCATGCCAGACTGCCGAACTGATGGTCCCGGGTTTAATTCCCAGTTCGGTCAACATTTGTGTGATGAGCATGTTTGTTGGCTGTGGCCTGGGTATTATAATATGTATCTATTTATAAAAAAAATATGTATTTATAAGACAAGCTAATTAATAGCTTACCATGGGGCCAACCGACCGTGTGTGAAATGGTGTCCCTATATATTTAAATATAATATATTTATATATGTGGTCAGTTAAAGAAAAAAAAACTTTTGTGATAAAAAATATGAAGACTATATCTTAACGGATCTTTTTGTGGTATAAACAGATTTGGTTCAAAAAAAGAGTTGGTTTATATTTATAAAAAGTAAAATATCTTTAAAGACGTGGCAACTCGACCACTACCATCGCCTTAAATGCTCCCGAGCTTATACATACAAAAACAACGTTCTTGTATATTTACAAAGCGCCTTTTATTAACGCCAGGTCATTACATACTAATAGTAAAACATGACTTACGAAAATATGGTCAAATAATAGATGACAGAATTGAACTAGGTGCTTATGAATTTCTAGCACGTCTTATCACAAATTGCTCTTAGAAAGTATGAGAAACGTAATATGAGCTTTCTAATAATTCTACTTTAAAAAACTTCACATAATATTTCAAAAGGTTCTCGTCATCTATCTAGTATTTTCCAACTACGTAATATTGTGGGCTGCTTCGAGTGTAACAGGACTATGCAGCTAAACATATTTTAATAGTTAAATGACAGCCTATGTGACCTCCTCAATCCAGTTGCTTCAGAAACACTATAACTATCAGTTATCAGACTCATAGATTATAGTCACCCATCTAAAAACCAATTGCACGAAGCATTGCTGAATTTGTAATCAATCCCACGCGGCTATAACGTAGCAAAGAGCCCTAATTCCAAAAAGGCCTATCCAGAAAAAAAAATGCGAAATTCTTTTACATTTAAATTACCATCCTCCCGTATCCACGTCACTGTAACTCAAGTGTCATCAACTCCATTATTTTAATCTCCATCCAGAACAATTGTACAGATTTAAATTGGACAACAATCTCGTAAAAGCGAGCTTATCTCAAAGCCTCTAAGTTCAGTGGAAAGGACAAGGGATCCAGTTGCCAAATAAAAGAATTCTGTCGGTATAGATAAAAAATCTGGTGAAAACACTTGTATGAAGACAATGCGGGATTGTGGCGCGTGGATATGAAGGTTTTGAAAATGATGGGAGAAATCTTTTTATACATTCTGATAAGCGATCTGCCTGGATTTGCAGAGGCATGTAGGTATTAACATGCCTTAAGTTTTGTTTTTCCTGTCCAGCCATGCGATTCTCTAACTGACACATCATAGATGACAACAACGACGACCAAACAAATGACAAGCTTTTCGGTTTGAAGGATGAAATCGAAGGCGAAGTCGTCGTTGTCGTCAAAGGCGAGGATGATTTTTCATACATTTAGAACCATATTTTAGTTTTAGTGAAGCGCTGCGATCGCGCACTTATAGATGTTGCAACGATGATTTCTTGGTTGTAAAGATGTTTTGCGTTAGAGAATCACCCCCCTGTTCCCAAGTTATGGGACCTGTGCAATATATTTTCCGCTCAACCGAAACACAATATAACTTAAAAAAATAACCACAAATGGTACACATAGTTGCACATACCTAGGGTTTAATAGAAAAGAATATAATTACTCTTCGTTACATTATATTCCTTCTTTAGTTAAACGTAGTTAAGTTCGTCGTAGTCGGTTCAGTGTTTTAGCCTAAAAGATCGTCTAGTTACTTTCACATTTATAATCTACTAGCTTCTGCCAGCGGTTTCACCCGCGTCCCGTGGGAACTAGTCGGCGCACCCGGATAAGAAGTCGCCTATAGCCTTCCTCGATAAATGCGCTATCTAACACTGAAAGAATTTTTCAAATCGGACCAGTAATTCTTGAGATTAGCGCGTTCAAACAAACAAACTCTTCAGCTTTATAATATTAGTATATAATAGATTTTATTCTAGTTCAAAATAAGACACGCGTATTTCAAGATTACATCAATGATAACAGAAACCAACCAATTTTTTTACAAGCTTTTAAGTTTTATCCAAAATCAACGAATCTAAGTAAGCAACAACACTCCGGCCGCGATGGCCCATTGTCACGGCCAAAGAAGATGGCGGCCGCTTTTTATTTACCCGCAAAACCCAAGAATAAAGATTTTCTGCGATACTGTTGCGTATTGAGCTTGAAGTAGAACGAAAATGACGCGCTTGGGGAGCATGAGGCTTGGTGAAGTGGACAAATACATTATGTGAGTTGAGTACAAATGAGTAAAGCTGATTTGATATGAGTACGACTAAATCCCTACTTCCCTACTATACCGCTACTAATATTATAAATGCGAAAATAACTCTGTCTGTTTGTCTGTCTGTCTGTTACGCTTTCACGCCTAAACCAGTGAGCCAATTTTGATGAAATTTGGTACAGATATAGAATAGACCCTGAGAAACAACATAGGCTTTTTATCCGGATACGCGAAATAGTTCCCTCGGGAAGCATGCGAAGCCGCTGGCAGAAGCTAGTCTTATATAAAAACACATTTTTATTGTACAGTCGCGAACATTAATGCAGTAGCAACTTTCAAACCATCGTAGTTTTGTCGTGCAATAGATTGCCTGAACACTACGGATCCACCGGTTATACTAATACCTATTATACGGCAAAAATGTGAACGATGGCAATTTGCAAACGTTAATGACTCCTACTACATGACGGAGGTACAGGCGGCATTTATATTTCAAGCTAAAAAACAACATGGCCATATTACAGCACTTTTACACCAACGGATTTTCCGCTCGTATTCCCCGTTTTTTGCGCAATCTCATAGTCAGGATTGATCCCTATTTATAACTAAATAAATACTGAAACCAAATAAAGACTCTAATAAACATGACATTTATGAAAAAGAAATGTTATAAAAAAACATTTACCCCAGCAATTTATCCACCGTTTAAATACACAGGAAAAATTCCAAGGTCAAACGAGTACATAAAACCTCACCAATTTACTGCGTATTTCTAGACCCGCTCATTTCAGTCTAACCGTCAGCCAGACAATCTAGGCCTAAATAAATTGTCAGAAGGAATCCAGTCTGCCTTTCTACATTCATTTCCTTCTACAAAAATTCCGTTCAATTTCGGCCTGGGATGAAACCGGACACCGAATGTTATTATGTATTTTTTCGAGACATTTAATACGATGAGAATTTTTAGGCTAGATGAGTATTTCGTTGCTTTTTTTTAACATTATTTACATTATGTTTATGTATACGAGTAAAATGACTGTGGCATGAAGCTTTGCATTTTAGTTATTTTGGTAGATTAATATCTATACTAATATTATAAAGCCGAAGAGTTTGTTTGTTTAAACGCGCTTATCTCAGGAACTACTGGTCAATTTGAACAAAATATTTCAGTGGTAGATAACCCATTTATCAAGAAAGGCTATAGGCTACTTTTTATCCGGATGCGCCGAGTAGTTCCCACGGGACGCGGGTGAAACCGCTGGCAGAAGCTAGTTTTATATAAAAGATGTTAGTACGTTTATATTCATTCATGTAAGAGTGTCCACAGAGAGCCATCCTAGGTAACTGACGACACGGTGTTAAACAGTTTTGAAAATTTCGATTTGTTAAGCTACTTTTGGAGCTGACTGTACCTGATATTTGTAATGTGTGCTCGACCATTCATTTTGATACTGATTCATGAGACCTACACTATTGGTTGACTCAAAGTTTGCAGTGAGCGTGGTTAACTTAAAACGGTAAACTTTTTCCTCTCGCCTACAGGCCTCCACATACACAAACTTTGCGAACCTTTACCAACTTTTCCATTACCATACATTTTCTATTTTCATATACAGCAAACACAGCTCCAGATACCTCATTACCCAATACAAATACATTTAAAACATTGCGGAGCCCTATTTACATTATTACATTGACAAAACGTTGGGCCCACACCCCAAACATTGGTTGTAATTTATTCAAGGACCAAGGGTCTTGTTGTGTTATGTACATACATACATAATAATTATGTATGTGTGTGTGTATTATAATCAGACTTTGATGACACATGTTTGTGGTAGAACTATGCCAGGGATGGCAAACCTTTATTGACTTACTTGCTTGCGACAGCGGTTTCACCCGCTTTTCAAAGGAACTAGGTAATTTCCATATTCTAATAAAAAGTAGCCTATATGTTATTCTGATATGATATCTGGTATGATGATATGTAAATAGAGTATTTTCGGTATGTTTTGTTCTTTTTATTGGTCGTTCATTCAGTGCTTGAGCACCTGCCATGCCATTTCAACTCCACCTAAAGGTTGACTGGTAGAGAACGCCTAAGGCGTTAAGTCCGCCATTGTACATTATTTGTATAATATGTGTGCAAAAAGTATAATAAATAAATTAAAAAAAATATATATACAAGCTATTTGTAAAAATGTGTCAAATAGTTTTTGCATGAAAGAGTAAATAACATTCATATATATTTTCTCACAAACTTTTGCATTTTTAATGTAAGTATTATGTGCCAAATTCCTTAAAAAAATCAATACAACAGTGGCGTGCCTTCAAACAAACAGTCATCATTATAAAACTAATTTGGCCATATACAAAAAATGTTTCACCATTGGTAGCTTATTTTATCCGACTGTGGAAAGTAGTTCATTCGCGACGCAATTGAAGCCGCGAGCAACTAGTTGTACAAGATGTGAATTGCAATATTTTAGATGCAAAAATAATGGCGTGCCCAATTTCTTTTCTGCGTGTCACCACGGGCACGCGTGCCATGGGTTCGCCATCCCTGAACTATGTAAACAGCTACCAAGCTAATAAAGTGGTCTATTTTCGTGAATTGAATTTTTTTGAAGCGGAAAGATTTTTGTTTTGAAATAACAAAATTTTATGATCAAAGCCAATCGTTATTGAATTACTAAGAAATGCTACTTGTGGAAATTATGAATTAAAGGTCGCTATTAAATTTATTTGGTTACTGGCTTTTGGCTCTCCACAAATTAAGTTACAAAAAAACTTTTCACTTGAATTTAGGACCTCGTCTTTTTTTTAAGTGGTTTATTGGTCAGACATGCTTCAAAGTATTTACTTTAAAACGTAGTAATTTAACAGAAAGTAATTTAATAATGTAACGTACTTTGATGTACTATAAGTAATTTTTGATTTGGTATGTAGTTCTATAACGCAGAAATAATATTTCTTTTGAATACGGACCACTGTGTAACTTGAGTATGTTTAACCTTCAAATATGTAGGTTTTAAGTAAGATAAGCTATTCTCCGTGTCTTGGGACTCATTTCCCGCAGTTAGATAAAAAGTAGACTATCTATCTCAGGCTCTCGAATTTCAGTGGACCAAATGTTATTAAAATTGATCCAGCAGTTTCAGCGTAAAAGCACGTGAAACAGAGTCNGCTAGATGAGTATTTCGTTGCTTTTTTTTAACATTATTTACATTATGTTTATGTATACGAGTAAAATGACTGTGGCATGAAGCTTTGCATTTTAGTTATTTTGGTAGATTAATATCTATACTAATATTATAAAGCCGAAGAGTTTGTTTGTTTAAACGCGCTTATCTCAGGAACTACTGGTCAATTTGAACAAAATATTTCAGTGGTAGATAACCCATTTATCAAGAAAGGCTATAGGCTACTTTTTATCCGGATGCGCCGAGTAGTTCCCACGGGACGCGGGTGAAACCGCTGGCAGAAGCTAGTTTTATATAAAAGATGTTAGTACGTTTATATTCATTCATGTAAGAGTGTCCACAGAGAGCCATCCTAGGTAACTGACGACACGGTGTTAAACAGTTTTGAAAATTTCGATTTGTTAAGCTACTTTTGGAGCTGACTGTACCTGATATTTGTAATGTGTGCTCGACCATTCATTTTGATACTGATTCATGAGACCTACACTATTGGTTGACTCAAAGTTTGCAGTGAGCGTGGTTAACTTAAAACGGTAAACTTTTTCCTCTCGCCTACAGGCCTCCACATACACAAACTTTGCGAACCTTTACCAACTTTTCCATTACCATACATTTTCTATTTTCATATACAGCAAACACAGCTCCAGATACCTCATTACCCAATACAAATACATTTAAAACATTGCGGAGCCCTATTTACATTATTACATTGACAAAACGTTGGGCCCACACCCCAAACATTGGTTGTAATTTATTCAAGGACCAAGGGTCTTGTTGTGTTATGTACATACATACATAATAATTATGTATGTGTGTGTGTATTATAATCAGACTTTGATGACACATGTTTGTGGTAGAACTATGCCAGGGATGGCAAACCTTTATTGACTTACTTGCTTGCGACAGCGGTTTCACCCGCTTTTCAAAGGAACTAGGTAATTTCCATATTCTAATAAAAAGTAGCCTATATGTTATTCTGATATGATATCTGGTATGATGATATGTAAATAGAGTATTTTCGGTATGTTTTGTTCTTTTTATTGGTCGTTCATTCAGTGCTTGAGCACCTGCCATGCCATTTCAACTCCACCTAAAGGTTGACTGGTAGAGAACGCCTAAGGCGTTAAGTCCGCCATTGTACATTATTTGTATAATATGTGTGCAAAAAGTATAATAAATAAATTAAAAAAAATATATATACAAGCTATTTGTAAAAATGTGTCAAATAGTTTTTGCATGAAAGAGTAAATAACATTCATATATATTTTCTCACAAACTTTTGCATTTTTAATGTAAGTATTATGTGCCAAATTCCTTAAAAAAATCAATACAACAGTGGCGTGCCTTCAAACAAACAGTCATCATTATAAAACTAATTTGGCCATATACAAAAAATGTTTCACCATTGGTAGCTTATTTTATCCGACTGTGGAAAGTAGTTCATTCGCGACGCAATTGAAGCCGCGAGCAACTAGTTGTACAAGATGTGAATTGCAATATTTTAGATGCAAAAATAATGGCGTGCCCAATTTCTTTTCTGCGTGTCACCACGGGCACGCGTGCCATGGGTTCGCCATCCCTGAACTATGTAAACAGCTACCAAGCTAATAAAGTGGTCTATTTTCGTGAATTGAATTTTTTTGAAGCGGAAAGATTTTTGTTTTGAAATAACAAAATTTTATGATCAAAGCCAATCGTTATTGAATTACTAAGAAATGCTACTTGTGGAAATTATGAATTAAAGGTCGCTATTAAATTTATTTGGTTACTGGCTTTTGGCTCTCCACAAATTAAGTTACAAAAAAACTTTTCACTTGAATTTAGGACCTCGTCTTTTTTTTAAGTGGTTTATTGGTCAGACATGCTTCAAAGTATTTACTTTAAAACGTAGTAATTTAACAGAAAGTAATTTAATAATGTAACGTACTTTGATGTACTATAAGTAATTTTTGATTTGGTATGTAGTTCTATAACGCAGAAATAATATTTCTTTTGAATACGGACCACTGTGTAACTTGAGTATGTTTAACCTTCAAATATGTAGGTTTTAAGTAAGATAAGCTATTCTCCGTGTCTTGGGACTCATTTCCCGCAGTTAGATAAAAAGTAGACTATCTATCTCAGGCTCTCGAATTTCAGTGGACCAAATGTTATTAAAATTGATCCAGCAGTTTCAGCGTAAAAGCACGTGAAACAGAGTCACTTTCATATTTAAAAAAAAATTAAAGATATATTATCTTCATATGTACTCTTGTCAAGCATCTTTGAAACACGGTCTGTGTTACAAAGATACTCAAGCAAGTACAGACGACAGCACACCAAGTTACCACAATCTGTTAAATTTCTGCAATCGATTTTCAACCATATCGCAATGGGGGTAGGTTACTGTTTTATTGGTGAAATTTGACAAATTCGTATACGTTGACCTGCTGTCGTCTGTACAAACAAATTGTTATTTTTTATTTACATTAAGCCAGGCCAGAGGTCTCGTTCAACTTTAAAAGCCTACGACGGCGCTTAGCGTAAATAAAAAACAAAATATTTTAGGCTTTCCGTTGATTTGAAATACTCTAGTCGTTTCTTGGTTTATTTTTGGGTCATGTTTAAAAAAAGAAGATTAAAATAAAAATAGTTTGAAGTAATCGTGTTTTGTTTTAAAATTGATATGTTTATGGAAATAACTATACTTGTAACATGACGTTAAACATAGAAAAATGTGAGACGACATTCTGCGCGCACTCTAAAAAACCGTCATTATCAAAACAATTTAATTACCATGTAATAAAATAAAAACCGGCCAAGTGCGAGTTGGACTCGCGCACGGAGGGTTCCGTACCACTATCTACGAAAAATGAACGTATCTATCGCCTACAACTAGCCAAAACAATAATTTTCAGGTTTATTGTATGTGGCCCCCCCTTAATATTTTATTGCTTTTAATTTTTAGTATTTGTTGTAATAGCGGCAACGAAAATACATCATTTGTGAAAGTTTTAGCTTTCTAGCTGTCACGGTTTATGAGATACAGCCTGGAAACAGACAGACAACGAAGTTTTAGTAATAGGGTCTCGTTTTACCCTTTGGGTACGGAACCCTAAAAACTGACATTATTAAAAAAATATCATTACCATGTAATAAAAAAGAACTAAGTTTTACATCATTGCTAGATAGTCCTGTTTGATATTTTACCCGACTGCGCAAGAAGAAGTATTATGATGTTTTATCTCTCTTTAATACACAAACGGCAATCATAATCCACCCAAACAGTAACAAAACGGCACAAGATAAGCAAAGTAGGTACCTAATAAAAATAGCCATCTTAGAAACTGCGCAACGATTGTCCAAACGTTCGCTTTGAATGTTTCTATAACTCCTAGTAGGTCCATTCGCGTCCATTCGCGTCCATTGGAGTCCATTTGGACCCATTGGAGTCCATTTCGGTCCATTACGAAGGCCATCAAATGAAATGTAATCGAGTACTTGAGCGTTTCTTTGTCTACTGTCTGAATCGGTAAATCGTTTGCTGTAATTGTTAGTTGGGTATACCTCTGTTTAGGAAAGGTGTTACAGTTAAAAAGGGTATGTTTTCTTAAAGGTATACCTGACTGCCCTGGTTTGTTTTTTTTTACTATGTGATAAAACAGTGTCCAAACTTTTGAGAAATCTAACCAACATAATCACTTTAAATTACCTACCATATAATTACTCACTACACTTTCTCGAAAATAAATATTATGTTTGATGAATGAAAATAAAAAAATAAGACTGATTCAAACAGCCATATCTGCCACAACAAAATCCTACAAAAATTCATTGAAGTCACTAAACACTTCTAAACTTATGTTAAAATATACACTAATGTTAAAATACACACCACCATAACACACATTTTTCAACCAAAACTTTTCTAAATATTTTTCCCCAACACTCAATAAACCGATCATGAAACCCCTTGAAACGTAAAAATCAATTAACATTTACCCAACAACATCACATCGCAAATCAAAAACATGAACTGCAAAGCATAAAGATAACCAATTTCTAAAAATTCAAAACTAAAATGCGAGGCGACCCGTCCAATCAACAACACTCAATTCCACTTACTGAGTCACTAAGCAAGGAAATACAGAAAACCCATTTGATGTTAATCTCATCAACCACACAAAAGCCACAAAAAGTCAAACCATTACAACGGTTTTGTGGGGCTAAGCCTGAAATGTGTGTACCTTTTATAAAGAACTAACAATTCAAGTCAAAGATGTTTTATAACATAGATATTCTCAATGAAGAATCGTATATTTAAACGGGTGACATAGGAAATTAAAGTTATAAAAAGATATAAACTATATCTCTTCTATTGAGGAAAGCTATAGACTACCTAATACTCGAGTTCGGGACGTACAGGCTCATCAACCTACCATAATCTATCAAATTTCTTCAATAAATTTTCAACCTTATCGCAATAATTGAAGGTTTTATGTTCAATTGGTATTTGACAATAGACTGTAGTTACATACAATTTTAACGTAAGCTAACAAAATACCCAAAAGACAAAAATAGAATGTCTGCAGTGTAAGCGAGTGTGGAAGTTGGTATTTAAGTCAATTATGTGAGTAAATCTTCTGTCTTTTTATTTATTGTGACAACTGCTGCAACTTTTTCAGATTAATCGCGACAAGTGCGTTCGGTTGCACTCGGACGATTATGGTGGACTAGAACCATCATTTAATATGAAATCCCACAAATGGATTTACTATTATTAAACTATTTCATGTTAAAAAAAAATAATAATGTGAATGAAGATGAATTTCACAGCGCTTTCACACTAGAGAATTTTCCGCTTATTTTTCTGATCGCAAAATTGATAACTACTGGTTCAAACGATGACACGTTAAACCATTTTGTAGTATTATATGTGTCTGAATGAAACGACATCTTGGAAACGACTGATTTATTTAGTAAGCTGACACAGATACCCTCACAATATTTAATATTTTAACATCAACCATTACATCTCCCCCCTTAATAACATCAAGACAATTACATTCAGCTGAGGGTATCCAATAATTATAATATATTATAATAATTATACCATCTCTTTTCAAACACAAAAGAAATAAAACAACAGAACTTAATTCTATCTACTTAAGTAGATAATTAATTTGCTGCTAAAGTAACAATTAATATCACCCAATAAAAATACATCAGTATTGTTNATATTATAATAATTATACCATCTCTTTTCAAACACAAAAGAAATAAAACAACAGAACTTAATTCTATCTACTTAAGTAGATAATTAATTTGCTGCTAAAGTAACAATTAATATCACCCAATAAAAATACATCAGTATTGTTATGTTATAACCAAAACTGGAACAATAATGGATTTTCTTTAATGTTATCGACAATTATCTAATATTAC
>NWSH02000525.1:11544942-11555411 GCA_002382865.2 Heliothis virescens | reverse complement strand
TTTTTGCGAGGTCGTGGAGCGCGGTACCCCGTGTGAGTCCATTAGCAGGGCGTTAATTTGGCTTGCAGGAACTTTCAACTGTCCACATAATACTTTCAGGGAGACTACCACGAACTGAAAAAAAAAATATTAAAATATAAAAACGAGGTTTCTTGCTATCAATCTGTTTTTTGGCACTGAAATTCTGTCATCAGACTAGGTGTGGCAGGGAATAAGAATTACCTATACGGACATTGAAAATCTTATGTTATTTTACTGTTTCAAACACTTAGCAACTAGATTCGTTAACTAATTATATTTGTAAAGAAAGAAAATTTAAAAGAATTAAAAAAAACAAAAAAAAAAAAAAAAAAAAAAAAAAATAAAAAAAAAAAAAAAAAAAAAAAAAAAAAAAAAAAAAAAAAAAAAAAAAAAATAAAAAACAAAAAAAAAAAAAAAAAAAAAAAAAAATTAAAAAAAAAAAAAAAATATATTAATAAAAAACCAGAAGCCTCTCTATGAAAGGAAAATGGATACAATACCACTAATAAATAGCAAAAATTCACACCACAGTCACGCCTATAAATTGTTTTTCCAACCAATGCAGGTTCTTAAAAAATAAACACTTTATTATGAATTATTTTGTATCCTAATTATAATTGTACTTTAATTTCATCCACATCCTAAGTTTTCCTTTCTTCACAAAACTTGTATTAAAGCCATCGATCAAAACAGTTTTATTCCATCAACACCTTCCATAATAATTGCATCTAATGGTTATGCCCACTTAAAAACTTTCCTACATATATGAACATCCAATAAAAAAACATTAACATTCCTTATTAACCTTCTCATGGTTAGAAAATAAATTGGTCATGCAAAAGTATTTAGTGGGTTCCTGGTACCCAAAGGTTGTAAAACTGAACCCTATCACTAATACTCTCTGGTCTTGGTATATCTGGTCTGTCTGGTCCCACGCTGGTATCTCATTAACCGTGGGGATAAGCTAGAAAGCCTGGGAAATTCATCACAAATTATTATTTCCGGTGGCCTGGGCTATAACAACAAATACTAAAAATAAAATATAGGGGTGTGTGTCCGAAAATGATTGGGGTATTTGGGCTAGTTGTAGGTAATTATAGTATTTTGGCTAGTAATAAAATAGGTAAGATACGTCAAGTTTTTCATAGATAATGGTAGGGGAACCCTTCGTGCGCGAAGTCCCAACTCGCACTTGGCCGGGTTTTTTTATAAAGATGTTTTTATGCAGGTAAGACGTCTAAAGAAGTATCATTGCCTGCAGGTACCGTCTATAAGCTGTTCTCATTGACATAATTCACCGACAATCTTAATGTACAAGATTTTGCTTCTTTGATAACCTTGAGAAGTTCTCAACTAAATTAAGTATGCAAAATTTTGTTAATTTAGATATAAGAATAATGTTCCTGAACCTAGTTTCTGGAAACCTCACTACCTTGCTATTCTCACTATTGGTAAGCCTAAAAAATAGATACCTAACTCGATTATCAAATATTGTTGTTTGGCAAATAGACCTGTTTTTAATTTCTAACAATCCTACTCAAAATAATTGTCACAAAACAGACATGTCGGTTTTTAAATTATTTGTCCGTTGTTACAAAACCTTTTAAGATCTACATCACAAATACTTGAATTCTTTAAATATTATCTGTACTTCGACTAATATTAATGGTTTTTTGTCGAAGTAGCCGTTGGCAAAAAACTAGATCAACTTTGTTCTTTGAAAAACTAATTATTAGGAACGACTTATTGCGGAGAGTAATTACAAAAATAGAATGGTAGGTTGTAAATAAAATGAAACAGATAAAATATGTATTGAAAGATACACAAAGTGAAGGGTGACCAAAGAAATGGTACACTGAAACAAAACACAAAACTGTCAACTGAATACACATTGAATCTGTTTTAGTACAGACAATAGCAGGTCACGGTACTCCGAATCTGGTAAAATTTTAGCAAGTCCAAACATTAACCGACCTTATTGTGATAAGGTTGAAAATTGCATGCTGAAAATTTGACAGATGTGGTAAACGTGATGTCTGTCTTCTGTACTTTGCAAAGATCCGGGAATCAAAGTAGAGACCTCATGTTCAGTGGTTCAATAAGACCACAAAACCCAGCGTACCTCGTTGTTATTACAGTCTACTAATATTACGCATATATTATAAAATATTCAATAAGAAACCAAACGAATTGAAATAAAAGGAGGAATTTTGGATTATTTTTTTAAGTAAATCCTGAAATGTATAATTTACGCACGTTTCATTCACTGTGCGTTTTATTCACGATCAGACGGTTTAAACAAATATTTTAAGGGACCGCCTAGCCGTTGCTTAACCCAACAGATATCTGTCACAGTTAGATACGTAACATTATCAGATATTTGCATATATTTCAGTTTTTCGTGAAAAATAGAACTGTGTCAAGTTGATATTTTTTTTAAGGTTAAAACTTAGCCTGGCAAAGTCTAACATAAATTTAATACCACGTCCCGGGGGAATGCTACCACAACATGGGACCAAATATGGCCTGGTTACTTGGGATAGTTAGCCTACTCACAGTGAAATAATTTTGAAATCGTTCAGTAAGTTTTAAAGCTTTAGGTACAAAACCAACAAAAATATTTTTTCAGCATAATCACTATAAACATACCCACGGGCTCGATAACTTATCAGCATGATCTTAAAGAAAGGACTGGAGGCACGTGTTGATATAATGCCTTTATCCTGTCAACAACAACTACTTCTTGAGAGTGAAATGGAGTTATCTGAGGATTCGTTCAACAAGTCCTTTCTCTCTATCTTAAATATACTTCAAATATAAATTTTAACCTTAACTTACTACTAATAGTTTATCGGTGTTACTGCTGCAAGCAAACATTCTTGGTCAATGAAATCAGAAGTTCTATAGAAGTTAATACTAATGTGTTACGATTTAAAAGTAGCAAAAAATTATCATATTTGTGAAAAAAGCACATCCTGTAGTTTGTTTTTTTGCCAAGTACAAAAGTATTTTTTGTTTGCTTATTGTTTGGTTTCCATATCAAGAAAATGCTGGATACTAATCTCGATTAACACATCGAATATCCAGTAAAACCAACTGAAGATAAGAGTTATCTTGACTGTAGCGACACATGGGATCTTTAGAATCAAAAACTTAAATATATACGTATGTTGGTGGTTGTTTGTTAAGAATGATTGAACTTTGTTATAGTAAAATACATCTATCTATTTATCGAAAAAAGTATTAATCAGATCATGTGGTTTAACCACCAGCCGAGGGTAATTTATTGTTATCCTGATGTTACATTATAGCCTATGTGCTTCCATAACCATGCCATTACCCTCTACTACCTTGTACCTCATAATCTCACAAACTTTAACCTTAAAGTACTTGAACCATTTGTATGTATAAATGTCTAAGCTTACTGTATATAAATCAATTATCAACGTAAACATTAATACAAATGTTAAGATCAATTCACTTATCGATTGCAAGTGTTACATAACAGGTAATTGCACTATTATCGATTTAATCAATACCAATCGATTTATTCGCATTGTATTGTTATGTACCGTTACAAGTACCTAGTTATTATGATATTTACATACATAAGTAACTTTTTCGGATGATTTGCAAAGAATTGAAAAAAGCCGCAAGAATTAATAATCCAAAGTTAGTTATCTAATATTAATGTCTTATAATATAACAAAGAACTCTCAGGCTATTGTTATCTACTGGTTAATAAATTAAACTCTTAATATAGAACTTTGACTTTACTGCAACTGAATCTTTAAATATTCAGAAAACCAGTGATCAAATGAATAACTTTTTATGAAAATAAAAAAAATAACAATGTATATAAAAACGTTGTATTTAGCAACTCCTAGAAAGATATGCCACGCAACTAGTTAAGAACTCCTAACTAAGTTGCAGTGGCCTATTGCCCCTATGCAAGAGTATGCAGATCAGCTAGTTAAAACAACCATTTAGGAAGGAATTTCAATATCCAATTCAAGCAGTTGTGAAAGCAAGTTCTATTAAGAAAACAGAAGTGGGCTTTAAGCGCGGCCCCACGGGCGTGCAACGGAGAGACTACGCACGTGTAATAAAGCTTCGCTTTGGAAGAAATATGTATGTGGTGTGTCCATCTGCAAACCCACGGAGAGGGCTACGCGACGAAAATTGACGTTCATTGATAACATGCGTGGCTTGCCGAATAGGCGATTACATAGCTCAACGCTGTCAACGTGTCTACGTTTCCACGTGGGTGTACCCAATACAAACGAATATGAACGTCGACTACGTACAGCTCAACTTAATCGCAGCGTAGCCTCTCGCGTGCGCCGTGCCACGCTATACCATAGTCGTCGTGTCATATTCCGTGTATCTCCAGTGGAAACGTAGACCCACGTTGTTCAAACAATATGAAATAAAAAACACGCGGCTAGAAATGCGCCGCGTGCCCGTTGCAACAGCATGCACCGCGGTGGGGCCGCGCTTTAATACTTACATCTCACTAATCTTTATCAGTCAGGCGACGATGGCCATCTCAGTTGACTCTCATGGTGAACACGACACATAGCCAGGAACAACATCAGCACCTAGGTGCCAACACCTACGGTCGGCCTGGAAATGAGAAGCAATAGGTTGGTCCAAATAGTTATTAAAAAACAAATACTTGATAAGTGCTTAATAGGTACTAGACATATGTGGGATTATTCGAAAGGAGTTACCCCACCCTTGGTAATCAAAGATTCAGTAAGATTCTTACAACTGAATCTCACGCAGCCAGGAAAAAGGTTCACTAATGATTTACCAGGAAGAAATGCTCATAATCTTCAAGTACCGTACGACAATTTTTGGGTTTCAATCTTCTTAAGTCAAAAAACAGAGACAAAATGTGTAAGAAATCATAATATTACAAAAGACGCATTGCCACAGCGCGCGCCGCTGGCCGGCCGCACGCGTCTCTCGCCTGTCATCGGAAGGTTACCTTAACGGTTCTGCGGAATTCGGATACAATTCCTAGTTAATGAGTTTGTAATCTTATTGTATTGTGTTGGAGGATAGCCGGCTACTACTTAATGCGAGTTGCTCGTGTATTTTCTCCGGTTTTCGAGTTGATGAGATCGGGAATTTATGTAATAGAGGGCATTTTAGAGCTGTTTTGTTGCGGTCAGGGAATTAATAAGATTCCAATTTAGTGGTATTTTGATTAAAAATGTAATCCAATTTTATAACCATCTTTTATGAAAATAATTCTTTAGTGTTAATACATTTTTTTGTTTTAATAATACCTCAAACACACAAGAGTGCAATTTTCTGAATGGTCTCATCAGTATTTAGTTGACACTATTAACATTTCTAATACCACTAAGGTTTTCTGCAGTCACAACTCCCTACATCGTTTTAGAGCTATTTACAGACTCAACGATTTCTAATCGCTCATAATTATACGAACTTCTAAAAGTACACGCGATTCCCAAGAAATGACGAAGGATTTTCTTCATATATGATTCTATTCATCAAAGAAAATTAATTTCCTTTGGGTCAACGTCCTATGAGTTTTTATGAATGGAATATTATATCTTTTAATGTTTGCGTAACCTTCTCGTGGTTATATTTGGGTATATTAGGTTATTCTTATATTTTGTAAGGATGACAGGCGGGTTTCAGATAAAAATAGACATTAGACAGGTTATTTTACGAAGTAGTTCTATTTTGGAAATAATTTTGTGTATTCTCGGATAGAATGTTATGAAAATATTCAAGGGTTAATGTGTCTACTGTAGTTTGAAAAATATGTAGAACTTATTAGCTGAGCTTTGGCTGTCAGTCTTACTTAAGGGCTGGATATTTTAGTATTTTGAAGCGCGTCAAAAAACATAACTTCGAGAACTTTCAGTCATAAAAATCTTGTACTGATGACGATGACTTGTTGTGACGATGATTGGCTAAAATTGAAAAAAAAATAGTCCATTGCAACCAAAGTTTTTAGTAAGTCTAATCCTGCCGAATACCTTACTGATTTTTGAGCTCGAATTAACTGTAGGCCCACTAAAAGTATCAGCTGATTATCGTTAAAGGGTGTCTATGGAGTTGCGGTTTTTTCCATAACACCAGCTCCTCGGAATCTTGTAACATTTTTAAGAACCAACAAAAGCCTATTTGATGAAAAAACATTTGACTTTGACTAACCCTTAAGTTTTTACAAGAACTCAATAAAGCGTATTCATAGAAAAAGATAATATTTTTTACTCAAATATCTAAGGCGTCATAAAGAAGAGTCTTAAAAATAAGTTTTCCCCGAAGCCACATTGTGTTAATCCGAATAATTTGGTATTCTTGTTTGTGACTCGGATGATTGCTCGTAATCGTTTTATGGCTACTATTCGAGATATCGTAATGACATTACGATTGTGTGTTCCGAATTCTCGATTTATCGTTTTGCGCTTCCCTTGTCAGACATTGATTGGTTTTGATTTCTGATGTTATGTTTTTTTTACTAGATACAAGTTTTCGACATCAAATGAGTTCAGCCCATCATCCACCTAGCCTAGCCTTTTCCCAACCATGTTGGGGTCGGCTTCCAGTCTAACATTATGTTCAGCAGTATTTCTCATGGAGCGAGTGCTTATCTCACCTCCTCAATCCTGATCAGCCCGTTAGAAACCTGAGCAATCCGATACTCCTGATAGAACTGACTGTCAGATTTTCTGGCTTATGACTATCCGTAAAGACTGCCAAAAACGTTTCAATGACAGCCGGTCATAATGAGTCGAACCCTTACTAATATTATAAATGCGTAAGTAATTCTATCTGTCTGTCTTCCTAGTTCCGCTTCAACAAATCTACAATTCTCTCTTAGTATTCACAGTACGAACTCCTATGATTTACAGTATATAATGGTTTTATGACAGTAGCGCACTAAACATAATGGTAACAGTTTTATTGCGCACACGACGCGTGGATCGAATAGCTGTTGAAAGGTTTTTCATCATTTAGAGATTTATTTTTATGGAATTTCCTTTGGGTAATTTTAAATGGATCAAAAGTTTAAAATTTGGTAGCACATATTCTTGGGGCATCCACTTTCAAGTAAAGATGTTCAGTAAAAAATCTTTTTATACAAACATTTTTAAAACAACAAAAAAAAACATATTCAGACATAATCTACTTACCCCAAGTATACTGTCCTAAAAATAATGTAAAATTTAGGCATAGAGTCCGTTTATAGATAAAGTTGTGGACCTGACAGATAATGTTAAAGAACTGTTCTAATTTTGATTACTACGGCATGATCTGTCAGATAGTTATCTAGAACTTTATCTGGAACCTGTGCAACTGGCCATTAGTCTTGAGTCCTTACTCCCAATATCTGCCATTCAAAAATATACAAATAAAATATCATGATTTCATTACCAACCCATATAGAGAGATTTCTTGAGGCCCATTTACACATTGCGATTTTATTGCCCGTTGCTTGCCATTTTATTGCAGGAATATTTGACAGGCGACCATATTTTACCTATTGCACGATTACGTTTACACAGTGCAAGTAGCTTGCTGCAATAAAATGGCAAGCAACGGGCAATTAAACCGCAATGTGTAAACGGGCCTTAAGAAACAAATGAACCAAATCCAACGATAATGTTATATGTCAACGAGTGTAACATGGAAAAAAAAGTAAAAGTAAATTCCTTATTTAAGTAGACTGTTGAATGGTTAATGTTTATTCAGGAAAGAGCTCGGTACGAATGAATTATTCACGGCCGTCGGTACAATGAAATCTGCCCTTAAGGTAGTGGTGTTTGTGATGAGTTTTAGCGCTATGCTTAAAGACCTTGAGGAAATCTTTGGTAAACTGACGCGAGCCAGGGTTAAATAGTTATGGTTTTACTGCCAGAAATTACTACTCTTGTTTATTCGCTTATTGGATAATACAAAGAATAAGTACAAATAAGTAAAATATTTGTATTTATGAACATGAGTGTTTGTTTAGTTTGGGTGTTATTTTATAGAACTGTGTAAGTATTTACACTGTTATATTAATAGTACAGTAGTATAGTAGTAGTAATTAATAGATGCCATCACATCAAGCTATCACAATATGTAAAATTCTGTCAATAGATTTTCAACTTGATTACAATAGAGGAAGGCTAATGTTTGACTGGTATTTGACAGCCTTGGGTAGATTTATCGGCTCTCGTCTGTACAAGATTTGCTTGGTTTGGGGTTAGAAGAATATTGTGATGAGGAATGTAAAAAATATAATAAAAATACTAGATATAGAACGAAGAATAAAAATTACGTACTCAACTATTGAAAATTCTACAAAACTATAACTTAAACCAATTGCCCCCTTCTAAATAGGACCAATAAATATACTTACTTCTCAAAACCTTAGCTCCAGTAACATACTATATTACGTGATTCAGTACACTTCGCTGACATGTGCCCCGATCACTTCGTGTTCTCCAAATCAAAGTTACACACAGGTATTCGTGGCGCGACCTACTTTCAGCTGTCAATTCACTGTAAGTGAACCTGCTTTGTACTTGTTATTTGCAGGAAGAAGTTGTGTGTGTGTGTGTATGTGTGTGGGTGTAGCGGAAAGATGTAGGTGTATATGGTGGAGAGTATTTGAAATTAGAAAGAATATAGAACTTCTTCTTCTTCTTTTATTGAATGAGCTGCAGGTTTAATCACCTGACAAGCCCTAGTGTCAGAGTTTTCTCAAATCCGCCTGACGGCGTCTGACGTAGAATTATAACTACGACTGCTACTGAATAACAATCGACGACGACGGCACGGGGGTGTAACATCGCCAACTTCCGAACTCCAGGCTGCTTTTGTGAAAGCTTTTAAAACCCACAAAGCGATTGGCCCGGGAATCGAACCCAAGGCCCGTGGCACGGCAGTCGCGCTATGCGACCACTAGACCAACAAGGCAATTGTATTGACCAATTGTCACAGAAAAATTAGGGTGATCATGTTTTGCTGTAAAAAATACATACGTAACATAATATATTAATACTCTCGGAGAAAATAAAGTCAGTTTTCATAGGTACTTAAAATCTTTCAAACGTTTTCTACTGTGATAAATTTGCATTGTTCAAAGTGGATTTTGTTTTTGGTTTTGTGTTTATTCTTAATTCAATTTAATAACAAAATTATAGTTAGTCGATTGTAGTTTTGGTGTTTACCTGCACTATTTTATATCATTGATTGAGATAAGCTATCAAATAAATCGCTTCCCGCCTCCGCTTACACCAACATATCCTAATCCTGCGGTTCTAAAATGAAATCTACCCGTAAGACCCTTACTCAGACCTGAACTACATACAACATATTTAGGACTCCACATTTGTTTGTCCATTTGTGTAATGACTCCATTTTATAAGCCGTAGGATTAAGCTGTGTTAATTAAATAATTAAAAAACTGGATAAAAGCTAACTTTGCGGTGTTAATTGCATTTTTTTTTTATATAATCCACAAACACAATAAAGCTTTAGACTTTTTTGACAAACCGAATGATTTTATTCAAACGTTATCGTTTATCACGCATTGAAAAAGTAACCTGAATTAGTTGCACTCAAGTGTAAAAAATAAACATTCCGTTCCAAAACTGCTGTTAATGCTAACCCGTATTTTATTTAGGACCAGTGTCAGAGGTTCCAGATATAGTTCTAGATAACTATCTGACAAATCACGCTGTAGAAAAGTAATGAAAATTAAAAACATTTATAATATGGCACTATCTGTCAAACAACAATTCAGACTTTTATCTGAAACCTGTGAAACTGTCGCTTAATTTCCCAAATTTTACGAAAACAAAACAAAAGAACTTTTCAATTAAGATTCACGCAGAAATAAAACTAAAAGGTGAGAAAAACAAACGCCATCTTGACCTCTCCGTTACATTAGTTCAGCCTTAATGAGGAAACACTTGATCTTAATGAGAGCGAATTACTATCCCTTTCATTGTGCAAATAATATATTTATATAGCAAATTAAGTATAATAGGAACTCTGTTTAATCCGGTTTTATTTTTGTTTATAGATTTATGCCTGACAAGTACAGACAGCACACCAAGTTACCACAATCTGTCAAATTTCTGCAACAAATTTTCAACCTTATCACAATGGAGGTAGGTTAATGTTTGACTGGCAAAATTTGACAGATTCGGGGACCGTGGCCTGCTGTTGTCTGTACAAGTCTATGCCTGCCGGGGCTACAGGATTGTTCGAAGGAGTTACCGCAGTCTTGGTACACAAAGGGTTTCAGATGGGACAGATGATGGGTTTTAGTCAGTAAAAGTCTAACACCGAGGGTAGTCAGACTTTTATAGACTACTAGCCGTTTTCCCGCGGTTTCACTCGCATCCCGTGGGAATTACTCCCCATACCCGGATAAAATATAGCCTATGTCACTCGTGGATAATGTA
>NWSH02000525.1:11453493-11471255 GCA_002382865.2 Heliothis virescens | reverse complement strand
TCTGCTGAGATATTTAATTTGAAGATCTAGAACACCTTATGTGGAACTTCAAGAGCCCAGCTTATACTATAACACGTGTAGGAATTATGTCTTAGCAAAAGTTGTTTACCGGGCTCTTAGACTTATACGACATCAGATGCTTCAGATCTTTGATTTTGACGTCCCCGTTGTCGCTGGCATAAGCGACATGATCCGCGTACGAAGTCGCGGGCAGAAGCTAGTACTTAATATTATAGAGCTGAAGAGTTTGTTTGTTTGTTTGAACGCCCTAATCTCAGGAACTACTCGTCAGATTTGAAAAATTCTTTCAGTGTTAGATAGCCCATTTATCGAGGAAGGTTATAGGCTACTTTTTATCCGGGAGCGCGCAGTAGTTTCCACGGGAGAGCGGGTGAAACCGCTGGCGGAAGCTAGTTAAATACTAAGATTTATTATTCATAAAAATAACAACTATTATTATTTCTACCACACCTTCGTCCCAATGTATATGATTTGAAACTAAAAACAGTTTTACATAATAAAATATAAAACTCCATTAGATACTTCCTTTTTTACATAACAAACCCACACGTCCCCGCTATCTTTGCATTATATCGTTTAAACTACTGTACCATAGAAGCTTAGACTATCTACCCAACCGGACATGCCATTGCCACCCCTCTGCCGAGATGTATGAGAGCCCCGCTACCCGCATATATGTACGTGTACGTCAAGTCTATGCTTGTGTTTTGCAATTTTTTCGTGGGTGTGTGTGTGTGTGTGTGTAACGAAGATTGAGTGGGCTATGACTATTACTTGCGTTGCCTCGTCTCTCGCGAGTAATATTGCACCGTACCGCAATAATAATAATAAATACCGCGGTTTATCCAATAATTTGTGACCACGGCGGTTCTAGTAAGTTAGATGATCTAAGCATACAACCTACATTCGCCTTATCTTGCATTATTCGCGAGATCTCTTCGTGAACGGAAGATCCAAATGGAATACTGAGTGTGTGTGTGAGCGCTTAAAAGCGCATATGTATATAGTAATGGAGTATGAAGATGTATCTGGGAAGTAAAAATACCACCAAAACTACAATAATAGAAGACAGTTAACTGCCTCGTTGGTCTAGTTGTCGCATAGCCGACTGCTGAGCACGAGGTCTCGGGTTCGATTCCCGGGACGGGCCGACATCGCTTTGTGGGTTTTAGAAACTTTCACAAAGCAGCCCGTTTGGAAGTTGGAGATTGATACACCCGTGCATCGGAGAGCACGTTAATGTCGGTCCTGCGCCTGATCTCTCACCGGTCGTGTCGGATTGCCATCCCATCGGGTTATTAGAGTGAGGGAATAGGGAGTGCACCTGTGTCTGCGCAAATGCTTGTGCACTATAATATGTCCTGCGCAGCTGGCTGATCTCAAATGGCTGACGCCATCATCAATAGAAGACATATTTTACTAAAATAAGTTAAAGTTTGTTTTATACTAGGTTCTGCCAGCGGGTTCGCCCGCGTCCCAGAGGGTTCGCCCGCGTCCCAGAGGAGCTTCATATACCCGGGTAAAAAGCCTATAAGTAGCTCTCTTTATAAATGGGCTATTTAACACTAAAATATTTTCTTCAAATCGGGGCAGTAGTTTCTGAGATTAGTTAGATGAATCAATCATACTTTTTAGCTTAATAATATTAGTGTAGATGCCAACTGTATTTCATGAATTCAGAATATGCATATTAATACTAAATGTCCAGGCATTTGGACACTCCTGAATTCCCTCACAAATCTGCATATGAATTATACAGCGCTACGCATAACCGATATATCTACTGCAGCTTGCAATATCCTCATAGATATTATGAATAGCAGTGAATACTATGATTCTAAATGTTTGGATATTTTTTAAAAGGTCTTTAAACGTCTCTCAAATTTAGGGGATGCTCAAATGTTACTCTATATTGCTGCGTCAAAAATACTTTTAAGTAGAACTTAAAGTTAAGTAAACTTTGAGTACCTATTTACATAAAGGTTAATTAGTTTCATTTAACTCAATAATCAGCCAGAGTCTCGAAGTTGATGGGGTTAACACCCCCATGCTTGGGAAGGCAAGTAAAGCCTGCTTCGACTGTATTCAGTAGCAGGCGTTGCTTAAATTCCACCAAAAAGCCAGCATGAAATTGGTGCCTTCCATATCACGCCACTATGCTCACTAACACGCATGCCCAGTGCGTGAGTATGAGCAAATCAGCTTTTTCCAGCAGTGGTCAGAGGTCAGTGGTAGAAAGTCTTCCTACTACTAGGTACTATTGTTTGCTAACTGCGGAAATCAATATTCTGTCTATCTCTGGATTTGCTTACTAGTGATAGAATTTTGACATTAGCCCCATACAAGTAACGTCAAATTCCTATCTCTGGTAAGCAAATCCAGAGTTAGATAGGTTATTGGGAACGGTCGTAAATCTACGCATAACCACACCAGACGGTAGATACAGATTTCTGTCCTATATACGTAGAAACTGCTCATCCTATTTACTGTCACAACACTGTTCCCTCCCATCTAAGATTACCTCTCAAACTAAACATTATACGGATCTGCATATGAATGGTGACCAGCCTTGGACCATTGAACAACCTGGAACCGCCCTAAGAAAAATATCTGTGCGATTTCATCTCTCACTCACAAATAGATCACTGATGCATTTTTTGCTTCAAAATTATAAAACACTAGCTATTTCCCTTGGTTTTACCCACGTTCTATTGAAACTACTACCCTTTACCTGGATCAAATCTATACTAATATTATAAAGCTGAAGAGTTAGTTTGTTTGAACGCGCTAATCTCAAGAACTACTTTCTTCTTTGAAAAATTCTTTCAGTGTTCGATAGCCCATTTATCGAGGAAGGCTATAGGCTGCTTTTTATCCGGGTGCGCCGAGTAGTTCCTACGGGAAAGCGGGAGAAACCGCTGGCAGAAGCTAGTATATTATATGGATAGGCTAGCTTCCCACTAGTGGGAGAATTCTTCAAGTCAGTCCAGTAGTTTCCTTCAGGGTACAAACAAACAAAATAATATTACCTCTTTATATTATTTATTACAGACAAGCAAAATTTAAAACTCTAAGCACACATACATAGGCAGGAGCATCTCCAGTAAGTTAAATGATCTAAGCTACTAGTACCCAACTGAATACATAAACGTTTATATGAATATTTACGTTTGTTTGTTTGTCTGTTACTACCACTTTGTAATTACGGTTTGTACGTATGTTTATTGAGGTTTACAGGTTTAAGTTTGTAGGTGTTGTAATGGTTGATTCATTGTGCATATACAATTAGTCTAGAAACTTCTAAGTCTTCTAAGAGTTGAGTAAATATAAACTTACGTACTTATAGTACCTACACAAATCAACCTACCACAGTCTGTTCAAATTTCTCCTATCGATTTTCAATCTTATCTCAATAGTGCAAGGTTAATGTTCGATTGGTAAAATTTTACAGATTCGGATATATTGACCTGCTGGCCTATGATAAGTACATAGATTAGGACAAAATAGATGTCAAATAGATAAATAAAGAACTATCATATAAATTAAGGCCCGTTTACACATTGCGATTTCATTGCCCGTTGCTTGCCATTTTATTGCAGCAAGATGCTACTTGCACTGTGTAAACGTAATCGTGCAATAGGTAAATGGTCGCCTGTCAAATATTCCTGCAATAAAATGGCAAGCAACGGGTAATGAAATCGCAATGTGTAAATGGACCTTTAGTCCACACTTATGTAATAAAGTGGAAACAGTTTTTTGTTCGTTTGTAGCCTAAAGGCTCGGAAATTCCTGAAAATCCTGAAATATCGTCCTACCATTTTACCATGATATTTTTGCATTAATAACTCATTTTCAAGATTACATAAAAAGCTGAAAGAAATCTTGTAGCTCTATTAAACTTAAGTTTATGCAACGTCGAAGAAATAGTTTCCTTCTGAAAAATCCAAACAAGTCCACAACATTGATGGCCAACTAACATTCTGGGTGAAAAGAAACTTTAATAAAAATGGAAAAAGAAACTTAATGTACGAAAAGTTTTTTGTATATCTTGCAGTTTTAGTGTGAAAATTGTATATAGTGTCGGATGTTTTAAATGGATTTAAAAAATAGCATATTGTATTCAAATATATTTGTAACTTTTCATTTAAAATATCATTGTTTCAAGTGGTTGGGAGCCTAAGTTGTTATGTAATGCATCTCTTACTCTTATCCGGAGTCAAAAGTCCCCGCGTATCAAAAGACCCCTTACCTATGTGTGTGTTTGCTACTTCTCCAATCGCGAATAGCTGAATGGATTCTGACGAAACTTGGCACGAGGACAGCTTATATATCAGAATGAAGACTGTTTTTTATTCGTGTGCAGGAATTAGTTCCCAAGGAAAGAGCATATAACCCCTGGTAGAAGCTTGTTATGAATAAAAAAAAATCTTACACTGCTACATGACAAATGAAATATACAATAACCCTGTCTACTAAGATATGCTTTCAGTGAACAACCAACAAAGAATTTCATGTTACATTAAAGTTTTCTATTCATCATTTTATATTCCAGTTGAGATGCATAACTTTGTGCAGTAACAACACGATAACAAGCAACTAATAGGGTAGAAGGAAATGCACAAAAATGCATAAGAATTGTACTAAAACTCTGCATTTTAAAAAGCTGAACAAGTAAACTAGCTGTACTCGAGTTTTTGTTCATTGAAAATGATTTATGTACCCGGATAGTGGCATCTGTTTATGTATAATCTTCAGGCTTCCGCTTATTTTTCCGAATTTTTAATAGAATCAAAAAATCAAAATCTCTATAAGTTAACCTTACTACTATTCAATAGTAGTAAGTTTGGGAACCATGAGCCTAACAACAAAAATTGTGAACTATTCGTAAACAAAACGGATCGTTTTTAGGGTTTCGTACCCAAAGGGTAAAACTGAACACTATTACTAAGATTTTACTGTATGTCTGTCCGTCTTTCACCAGGCTGTGTCTCAAAAACCGAGATAGCTAGATAGTTAATATCACAAATGATGTATTATTGTTGCCGCTATAACAACAAATACTGAAAAGTAGCATAAAATACCTACATATTTTAAATCCATTAAAAAAAAAAAACATTTTTTGTACGAAGAGTTTTTTGTGCGACTCCGAATCGCACTTGGCCGATTCAATTTTATTAATTTTGCCCCTGAGATCACAGTACACCAAAAATTTGCAATATTGCCTATCTCCATGGACACCTAGGAACACTTATCAATAATTGAACACCCATTCAAAATACCTTCTCCCATTTTACCAAACAAAAGTAACATTTCACTATTTTTCAATTCAGACCACCTTTGTACTGGACACAACAAAATTGTCAAAGTGAATCGCGAGTCCCCACATTTTTTACATCGCCGTACAGTCGATAAAACAAGTGACCGAGAGAAGGTTCGAGCAACGAATCCTTGCATTATTCAGAGCTTCTCTTCACTTTGCCAAATGAAATAAATTACCATTGATACGTATTTTACACGTGGAGGTACAGTTGTTGTCAGTTTTGTATGGAGATTTGTGATTTTGATTGTCTATTTGGAGTGAATTGTTTTTATTTGTATTTGTGACTTTATATTTTTTTGTTTTTGATTTGGGTTAAGTGTTAAGTATGAATGTAGAGAGAGTGAGAGGGAGAGGAAGATTATAGATGGATGGATTACGTGAGAGATGACATGAGTAAGAAGGAAGTGAATTTCGGTATGACGAGTGACAGGGAGAAGTGGAAGCAAAAAACACATTGCGCCGACCCCAAATAAAATTGGGAACAGGGCAGGAAGATGATGATGATTTGAGTGTGAAAATTCGGAGCATATTGAGTACATTGAGTAAGTTATATTTTTGAACATACATGTAAAATGTTGTCATTAGTTAGTTTGCTTATCTGCTTATATTAAAACGTAAAGCGTGGATCTGAGAAGTGAAGAATGTTTTTGACTCTGAAACGTTTCCATTTTTGGCCCGAACTTTCGTCATAATTGTACCCACAATTCCTTAAGTTATATTTAGGCAGGAAAAGGTATGTATAGAAAGTTTAAAAAAAAAATATGCAACTTCCAGCATATTTTTTTTTTCAAAAATCGCAGTCAACCAAGCACAGCTAACCCTGCAAAAACAACCACTATTTCCACCATAAGCCCATGCTCCATTAAGGTGTAAGGCAGCGAAAATTCCGTTTTATACCCGTTTTTAACCCTCAACCATCGCGTCGAGTGAGCGTTTACTCCAGTCTAATTGCTTGCAAAACCCCGCTTGAAATACCGTGGAAACACAATTTTAGAATATTAAATTTTAAATACAAATTACATGTTTTATATGCATTTTCAGTTTATAGGCTTTTGATACTAAGAGAACTGTTAATAGGTTTACGCGTATTTGATTTTGTGAGAGGTTTTTTTTGCGTTAATAATATGGCATTTTTTCAGATATGTTTGGGTTGGATATGAAGATTCTAATATACTTGAGGTCTGCGTGAAGAATGTAAGGGTTGGGATTAATAAAAAATACCTTTCGTTCGGAGCCGCCATGGATGACCTATGAGTTTTTATTTATTTCGTGGCCGAATACCAAAACCTTATAAATGATTAGGTACGAAGTATTTTACTCAAAAAAGAACCGGCCAAGTGCGAGCTGGGCTCGCGCACGAAGGGTTCCGTACCATTATCTATTAAAAATTAACACATCTTTTACCTATAACTAGCCAAAATACAATCATTTTTTGGGCAGAAAAAAATAACTTTGTATTTCATACAAATATATGGTTAACAAATTTATAATTTGCGGTCTCACACGTTTATTGTATGGGGACCCCCTTAATATATATTTTTTTATTTTTTAGTATTTGTCATCTTTGGGTACGGAACCCTAAAAACAATGTTTTATTAATTATAATAACATAATTATTACAGTAGCATCCTTCAGTAACTTCTAAAATAAGAAAACCTTAAGTCCCATTAGTTCCTCAAACGCAACTAGATGGCGTTGTAACATTGAGGACGTTTTCTGAATCGCGCTATGGTTTTGTTACCGCGCTCTGGTGTAGTCGCGCTGTGAAGTTGATCACGTCAACCGATTTGAAAAATCTTTTCAGTTTTTGGGGTATCGTACAAAACCGCTTCGGCTGGTTTGTGATACGATCGTATATAATATAGGTGACTACAATATTGATCAACTAAAGCACCGCTGGCGACTAGCTTATTCCACTATAGTACAAATAGGAGTTTGACTGATAGCGACTTTATTATTATTATAAAAAATGGTTTTATGGAAAAATGTTGCAGAATTGCAGATAAATATACTAAAAGCTAAAAAATAAACAAATTTTAAACATATACATTGATTTCACTAAAATAAATTATTATAAAATATTGCCCGTGCCCGGACAGACAGACTACAAGGGGTAATCTATAAGGGTTCCGTTTTTTGCCATTTAACTACGGAATCTTAAAAGGTCAAAATTATTGGTAATATTGACCATTTCTTTCATCTTAATAGTAATAACCATTTTAATACAAATCAAATAAAAAAAAAAAATATTTCAAATAGGCCTATAAAAGCTCTTATGAAACGTCAACCTAGTTGCACGGTTCGAAGAAATAAACATCTGTATAAAATTCCAACATAAAACACAAACAATAAATCCTTAACCTATCACACAAAATATGACCTTGAACCGACACGCACGATAAATGCGACCAAAAAGGTAAACCACTAAACATCGATATTCGACATTCACAAGCTACACCCAACCCTTTCCCCATAATTCAGGCCATGCGTGGCCCGTTTATCTTAACTGGATATCCGGGCGCAGGATTCTATTGGTGTAATGTATAAACGTTGATTTAAAAGGTCAAGGTCATTTGTTGTCAGCTGTTTATTTGGGTTGGAGAAAACTTTTTTGCTCACATACTTTAATACTTCTCAAAAACTGCTCAGATTTTTTTATGGTTTTTGTGTAGTTGATTCGGGTTTTTGTAGTTATCTATTTTATGAATTGATGTCTACGTACATAAATAGCAATTTCTGATTTAAAACTATTTTTTTTTAAGTCGTTATAAGTAGAAGCAGTAGGATGAGTAGGTACTAGGTACCTAAAAAATATACCTAATATTTTTGCTGCTCTGTATCGTTCAATCAAATCAATACTTTCACTTTCGATACACATATTCAGATCAAATTACCATTAAAACTAAACCAAATTTCATTTCTTCTAACTAGCAAAAACCTACAATTATAGTTTAACCAAAACTTTTTCAAGCCCGAACTCCTAAAACAGGCACTCACTTCAAAACGGTTGTCCCATTTCCACCTTCAAGTTCCAATCTCTAGAACTTCGTCCAATTTGCATTCTCGATTTTATCGCCCTTATCTCCTATAGGTGAATTCCTATAGGCAATAACTCAGAGTGACCACATAGGTATCTAACTGCCAACGCCTTCTGGACGTCGTATTTCAAACTCCTAGATAAACTTCGATTAAACCAGAGCCGTTCAGTTTGGGGTATTTTAGAGGATACGACACGACTTGGTGACGACTGCGACAACGATAATTCTATACTAATAAATCAAGCTTGAAGAGTTTGGTTGTTTGCATGACCATGTTAATCTCAGGCACTATTGGTACGAAGTGAAGAAACACTTTAAGCTATGGTATGAATAAAAATAAATCGGCATGAGTAAAAATCCGAGATATCCATTACGACAGCTCTTTGGATATAATGTATGACGCCACACACGACATATATGACAGTGTAAAGACGACAGCATATCAACCTACCAAAACCTGTCCTTTTTCAATAAATCGTCAACCTTATCAATATAGTGGAAGGCAAAATTTATCTAATTCCGAAAGCTTGACCTGCTCTCGTCTGTACTTTGATACTATCGGTGGGTAAATAGAAATATTTAATTTCTTTAAGGTCTATGTTATTTCCCATTTAGGAATATTTAAAACATTTCCACTATCTCATAAATAAATATATTCTGGTACTGTATTTAAATGAAGGCCTTGAGTTTAATAAAAGTCGTGGAATATAAAATCCTATTTGACCGTTCCTTGAAGCAGAACACAGTTGATTAGAGAATCTCATTCGATTGGAACTATAGCCTACAGGAAATCTAACAAATAATTGTATTGAATGGGATTTGTGTAAATAACTTAATCTTAGACTTGATACCGAATAATAATAGATGAAGCAGAAATCTGTAACTAAGTATACTCGTATTACTCGGCATTTTATATTTTTAATGTAGTAAAAATATGACCGTGTTGGAATTTTTAACCCTTTTATAATTAGGACTTATAGAAAATGAGAATAAACCTGCTTTATGTAAATAATGGTTAGTTAAAAAGGTCCTAACTATCTTATGAGGTACAGACGCCAGCATATCAACCTACCTCAATCTCCTTCAAGAAATTTTCAACCTTATCAATTAGTGGAAGGATAATGTTCGGTTCGTAAAATTTGACAGATTCGGGACAAATTTGGGTAAGTTGAGCTGCTGGCGTATGTACAATGCTGCATGAAAAGCAGTCACATCAAGACAGCACACAAAACGATCCTGGCTTTTCATCCAGCCAGACTTCGATGGTAATGAAAAGTGCAAGCAACCAGCTACCTTTGAACTTTGTAGACACTCAACCAAAATTCCTGGTGCGACTGTCGCGAATTCTAAAATACCTTTTAATCAGTCGGAGAGCAAGAGCCAGGCAGTTGATTAGACTCTCTCGAAATTGTTCTACACGGCACGATAATGAGTCGCTAGTGACCAGTGGTTTGGGCTGCACCAATCTTCTAGCTTTCTGTTTAGTTCGGATTGGGGGATCAAATCTGGGTTTGTTTGAGATTTGGTATTGTTAATAAGACGAAAGTTTGTGAGGTTGTATGTACGTATGCTTTTGTACACTGTGAGGTATTATATATTCTAACACGGCCTTTGTTAACTACGCATGAAAATACATTGTATTTTAGAATTTTCAATCTTTTTGTAAGTATGAATTCATGCAAGTGAGGATTTTTGGCCCGGTTTTGTGTCAATTATAGTTGAAATCAAGTATACTGAAAAGTTCGTATCTTACGAGTTAACAATGAGGCTCCACGTAAAGCAGTCACATCAAGACTGCATACAAAACGATGTCCCGGCTTGTATAATGGAAAGAGCAAGCAACCAGCTACCTTTGAACTTTGTAGATACTCAACCAAAATTCCTGGTGCGACTGTCGCGAATTCTAAAATACCTTTTAATCAGTCAGAGAGGCAAGAGCCAGGCAGTTGATTAGACTCTCGAAATTGTTCTACACGGCACGATAATGAGTCGCTAGTGACCAGTGGTTTCGGCTGCACCAATCTTCTTGCTTTCTGTTTAGTTCAGATTGGGGGATCAAATCTGAGATTTGTTTGCGTTGTCCCTGTTCTACTTTCTGCTGATATTATAAGTGTGATAGTTTGTGTGTATGTATGTATGTATGCTTGTTACTCTTGCAAGCCAAAACTATTAGGTGGATTTTGATGAAACTTGACAACCGAGGGAAGCGGGTGAAACCGCTGACGAAAGCATATAGTAATCTATATGTCACCGTAAAATAACAAGATACGTAAGTTTATAAATTTTCTAGGAAATTTATAAACTTCCGTAGGATTCTAAACGGGAGATAAAATGTATTATTTTACGTCCTTATTTTCGTAAATTTATCAATTTCCGGCGTCACACGGTAAATTTATAAACTAACGGATATCCATTCGTAAGATTCTAAATGATTCGACCAATCACTGAAGCTCTTTTAAATATACGCATCTTTGAAATACGTAAAATAACACACTGCTCTCTGATTGGTCAATGTTCATAGCGGCACTGCTTGTGTCCATAGACTTCAATGGCGGCCGCGAGGAAGGAGAAGTGACATGTGACAGTCAACCAATCAGATCATGCGTAGTGCTTACTTATTATTTTACGAGTGACTTCAGTAAGTTTATCAATTTACGAAATTGTGAACGTAAAATAATAAAATTTATCTCCAGTGTAGAACGAAAGTTTATCAATTTACTAGGAAATTTATAAACTTACGGATCTTATTATTTTCCGGTGACATATATAAAAAAATGTGTTGTATATGTTATAGAGGCTGTGCTTGCAGTTTTTCTATGTCGTAAGGTGCTGGTAGGCTTTACCAAAGTTATCTAAAATGTCAACCAAAGTAGTATCTTAAATTTTGAGTAAGGAGAACGACTAAAAGAAAAAATAGGCTTTGTGCAATATAAAATTCTTTATGTCATTTAAACATGTCAAAGTAACATGTTTAGGCTAAACGGCCTGGGACCATAAAATACAAAATTCCTAAACTAAAAAGCAACACCAAAGTAAATAACATTCGGACCTAATTCAGTTTTCTTGAAAACGTTTCCCACACTACATTTTGGAAGTTCCATCCATACTAACTTAAAATGACGTAAATCCGAAACACTCGCAAGCAAATATGGAACTTATACATCAAGAATAAGGTTCATTATTGCTTTTGCTATTGGAAATTAAAGGGTATCCCGAAATAGGAACCACTTTAAAGAAACACTAATGAAGTGGTTTGGCAAACTAAACTATAAACAGTATTTAAATACTTTGCAAACGAATTCGTTTAATGTGTTACAGGATGTTTTTTACATAAAAAGATTCGGTGTGACTCATTTTATATTTTGTAGGTAAGATGTAAAAGAAGAACCGGCAAAGTGCAAGTCAGAGTTTTACTATTCCATACAACGATTTCAAAATATTTTGTAGACAAAATTAATTATGCGCTTGGAAAATTGCCGTCTAGATGAGGATTGCCGATATGTTACCAACTGCAAATAAGCCATCTCGGCATAGAAGCCGTACGAATATTTTGCCACTAACTTCCTCAAGCGTCAGGTGAGAGCAACTCCGGACACCCGGGTTTATTTATTTATTTGAAATGCGAACAATTATTTCATTGTTATAAGGAAAAAACGATACATACTTACAAAAAACTTACAAATCGCTTATCCAACACTGAAATATTTTTTCAAACTGTACCAGTAAAGATCAGCCCATTCTAGCAAACAAACAAAGTCTCCATTTATAATATTAGTACATTTGGTCACTTCAGAAAAACAAAAGAAAAGCCTAATTAAAATCACTACTCAATATCAAGCTACCACAAAACATCTATAATAACCAAGCTGCATACAACCAATTAGTTTGAACGGAGAATAGATTGAACTCGTCTCCACGAAGACGTGATTGAGTAACTGACAGACGGTTCATTTATATTATTACTAGTAGATAGAGGTAGGTTTACTCTGATTGAAGTGCGATGAATAAACTGGGGGTTTCAATCGGTAGCTGGATTTAGTGGTGGGATGATTTGTTATGTAATTGTTACTGTTGATTCTTTGTTTTCTAAGTTTCTCTAGACGATGGGACGCGATCTGTGTCGATACTCTTGCGCCATCCCATCTTGCAAGTTCTGCATGTTGTGCTGCAATGCTCAATTTTATTAAAAACTAGCTTCTGCCAGCGGCTTCGCCCGCTTCCCGAGGGAACTATTTCCCGTATCCAGATAAAAAGTAGCCTATGTTGTTCCTCAGGGTCTATTCTATCTCTGTACCAAATTTCATCAAAATCGGCTCACTGGTTTAATCGTGAAAGCGTAACAGACAGACAGACAGACAGACAGAGTTACTTTCGCATTTATAATATTAGTAAGGAAGTAAGGATAATGTATTCGAATATTTTGATTCAAAAACTACTACTACTACTACTTCAAAAACTAGTTCCAATGTGACGTTAGAAGTATGAAACAAAGTCAGCTAGTGGTTTAAGTAGCACATGACTGGTTGTATGATCTGAAGAAAGAACTATATTCTCAACTTTATTTTATTCAGGTTTGAAATCGCTGCAACAATTCCACAATTTCTGCAAAACTGAGCTCCGCAAAATACTCACAATTAATACAGCCTAACCCCATACAAACTTACACTATTCATCGACTGAAATTCAATATTAGAACTCCTTTGAGAATTAGTGCTGGCGGTGAGTTTCTAACTACTGTAGTACTTTGCCGACCTAATTAATGTTAGTTTAAGTTAAATCGCGTATGTATGTGTGTCACGGGTTTGTGTTTTACATACGTCAGTTTTGAAGTGAATTTACATGAAAGGGATTTGTGATTGAAGTTTTAGTTTGGGTGTTACGGAACTTGATCATCAGTGACTACCTATCTGAATTCGAAAATTATGTTACCAGGTAAAATTATAACCTGCAGGAGTGCTCAAAAGAGTAACTGTGGTCCTAGTGTGCAGATGGTTCAGAAGAAACAAAGATCCCTTTAGCCAGTAAAAGTGTCAGACGCCCTTAAATTTAAAAATAACCGTGATACTAGTCAAACTTTTTGGTCGGCCAATACCTGATCGTTTGCATTAAGCGATCATTATAATTGATTGATGGATTGAGAGCCCAATCAAACTACTAGCCGACAAATAGTGTATGTACTTATTGTGCTAGGAATTTTCATCATCATCACCACAGGGTATCTAGGTCAGATGATGCCTCTGTGTTTGTGTGCGGTTGTTACTGCTGCAAGCATTTCTTTTTATGGCGGAGTAGGCCAATAGCTGCATGACAATTTTAATCGAATTTATCGTAGGTGAAGGAAAACATCTTGAGGAAACCTGGACTATAAAGTCTGAAATCACCAACCTGCATTGAGCAAGCGTGGTGATTAATGCTCAATCCCTCTCCGTGTGAGAGGAGGCCTGTGCCCAGCAGTGGGACGATAAAAAAAGGCTACTAAAAAAAATCGCAGGTTAAACGCGGGTCATCCACAGTTGAAGACGTGTTAGTTAAAAAGCTTCGTATAACCAGAAAGGAATCTAAGAAAAACATTTTTGATCCAACAAGTCTCAAAAAACACGAGCTAAAATATGCCGACTTTTACAGTATAAAAACCCTCAAGGTCATTAGCCAAGTTCGTTTTAATCTGAACAAAATAAACGTCTGTTTAAGAGCCAGTGTTTTCAGAGACTGTCAGTAGGTACTTCAATTTACCTGGTCCCACCTCCCGAGTTGGGAAACAAAGGTCACCTTAGTCTAAGAGACTGAGTTGCGATTTTGTATTTTATTGCTTTTTTTTGCCACTTTGTAATTATAAAATGAAATAATTATTATAAATGTTTGTTTTTGTTTTGTTTGTGCTTTTCTTTATTGATGTATTTAACTCGTTCAAACTGTATTTTTTATAAAATAGAAGCTAATATTTTTTTACTCGAGTACAAGCTATAATTTTTATGTGTTTGAAATGTTTACGGGCGCCCAATATTTTTTACAATAAAGTTACGTGTTTTTGAAAGTAATTTAATACTCAACCTCGCAAAAACTAATGTCTTTATAAGAGTTTAAAAAAAGTGTTTTAAAGAAAACTTCTTTAAATTCTTTGTAATAAATATTAGTAGCACACTACACGAAGAGTGATTTACGTGTGTGGCCAGACTACTTAATGGTTAAAAGAGTTTTTAAAGAGCAGAAAAGACATTTATTTTCTTACATGCCGATACCTGAGTACAAACTAAAAAACTTAGGTCCAATAAAATATAGATGTCGTACACGCATACAGTTCTTACATTTTAATACTGAATAATAATTAACAAAAACCCTTTAATAATTATCTTTATTAATATTACGAATGCGAAAGTAACTCCATTTGACTGAAACGTTGTAAATGGAAACTGGTAGGTACACAAATTGACTAGAATTTAGAGCCTAAGAAACGAAGACTATTTTTTATTCGGGTGCAATTCCCTTCTCGAGGAACATAATAAGTCTATAATTATATTTGCAAAAATGACAATAAGTAAAAAACAACTCATCCGGTCTCCTAGACTACATGGGACGTGCCTGAACGTGCATTACCGTACTCATGTCTACGGACTTCAATTACGACCTTCGCTGAAATTAGGCGTTTTTCTCTGCTAAATGTGTCGTGAAGTGAAAAAAGTTTCAGGAGTCCCTTTCACATTTCACGTAACTTAAGGCATTCTTTTTCAGCGTGAAAAAAAATAATTCGTACATATTTTCGTGAAAACTTTGGTGGAAATTGAGTAAAAAGCGCTGTAGATAAAAATATATTTTTATGAGTGATTTTTTTTCTTGGATAAAGTTCGTCTCTGTTTTTTTAGTAGGTGTACTTTACTTTTTTGGCTAAATAAAATAAAATTTTCGAACTTTTTAGTTGGTGTTAAAGATAAAGGTATTAGCATTTTATTACTCAGGTATTATTTTAAAGGCAATAAAAATGAAATGGATATGCTTTTAAAAGTGTTTTATTATTATACCTAAAGTAGCTGCTTATGAAATTAGTATACAGAATAAAAATATGAAGCTCGTGTTTAGTTCGCTGTCGAGGGAATCTCTTGTTTCTCATTTAGAATAACAAAAATAAAACTAAATAAACTGAATGCCTAATTTATGTTTAGTTATTTATACATAGGTGTACCATATTAATGGTACCACAGTTCTGTTGTAAGATCACTATTATTAATGTAATAAATATAATAATAAATTAATGAATGATATTTTATTAAAATTATAGATAAACATATTATACTAATTAAACACAATTATGACTTTTTACCTCATTATGGTACGGTTCTTCAAACCATACACACAGATTTGTGTTGCTGGGGAGTTTGTTCCACCATTTCTTCTCCCCAGCAAAAACACATAGGAAGTGGTGAAGGGCGGGCGTTTTGGGGGCTGTCTTTTTGTTAAATTGACCTTCAAAAAGTGCTGATTTTCAGCCTACTTTGAATAAATATTTTTTTTTTATGATTCACGGAATATATTTCTATGGTTAGGTATTGTTGATAGAAAGTCAAGTTAATTTTAAATTGACTATAACTAATGAATAAACAGATATTATTATCCAGAAAAATTTTCATAAGCCCAGCGACAAAAATAACATATTCACCACCTCAAAAAACTCAACACACAAAAGCTAATTTATTCACATTTAGTAATTTGACACTCGTAACACCATTAAACTGTTACGTAAATGTCATCACACACTCATGGAAGCAACAGGTGTATTTGAATTACAGCCAAAAACACCGGTGTGACGTCAGCAATCGTATTTCAGGTAATATTATTATATTACGAAATGTATATGTTTTTCACGTTGCTTTAGTAAATATGAGTGGCATTTTTTTGGGTATTTTTGTTATTATAGGTTGCATTGTTTTATTTTATAAATAGCATGGAAGTTTCGAGAAGTACAGACGCCAGCAGATCAACCTACCTGAACGTGTCAAATTCTGCAAATCGTACATTACCCTTCCACTGTTGTGATAACGTTGAAAATGTATTGAAGTTTAACAGATTTAGGTAGGTTGATGTGCTGGCGTCTGTACATTTTTCTGATCTGGTTTAAAAATCTCTTTTTACTCGTAATTTAGCCATCACTTTACTGAATATAATACTTACTGTTTACAATTCGATTGGTTTCGTCGTAATTAAACCACTTTTTATCACTAAAACGACAGCATGCTAGATGTAATCAAATAATAGATTGATCATGATTCATTATTGACTACTACCGTGCCCGCGTGCGTAAACTACATGATTGCAATAAACGACTATGACTATGACTTTGTTAGAATTTGTCATAAGCAAGCAGTAAAAGGAATTTTCTTTCTTTCTTCTATCACATTTTTATTAGAAGAGAGCCAATCGTTTGACTGACACTTGTCTCGTTTTTACAAATCTGTAGTAACAAAGGCACAAAAAACGACCCTATGTACGTTAACAACAAGAAAGCCACATCTATACATACCTACATCTATATCCCAAACATGTAAATAGGTAATGGCGTAGTGATTTATCATGACAAGCTTAATCTAACTTAATCATTATTAGTAGACTCCGTTTGTCTGTGTGTCTATAACTAAAGCTTAGTGACATCATGTTACGTCACTTAGTTCGTAACTAATTAGTAAACAAGGTCATGGCAATCAGTGATAGGTATTTTAACGTAATACTCTCAGAAGGTGCAGTGATCATATAAAATACTTTATTTGAAGGTAAGAAAGAAATTCCAATGGAGATTGGCTTTCAAAATATCTTGAGAAAGATCTCATTTGGAAAACCACAGAGATTACAAAGGTTTACACAATAGAAATTAAGAATTTAAACTTCAAAATAATAAAAAAAGACACGCAACATGTAATTATTACACTTCTATTATTTTGTGTAATTTGGTATAAAATATTTTTTTTATTTTTGTTGCATGTCATCATCTGCCTAGCCTTTTCCCAGCTATGTTGGGGTCGGCTTCCAGTCTAACCAGATGCAGCTGAGAACCAGTGTTTTACATAGAGCGACTGCCTGTCTGACCTCCACAACCCGTTTAGCTGGGCAAAACTGGCACCCACTGGTAAGACTGGTTGTCAGACTTTCTGGCTTCTGACTAACCGTAACGACTGCCAAAGATGTTCAAATGACAGCAGTTTTTGTTGCATGTCATCATCACAATTTGTGCCACAATCGATGATAAAAAACTCAAGAGTTTAATTATGCTTGTCCAACTTTTTTCGTAAAAAAAATTTTTCATCAATGCTCGTCTATTAGATCACAAAGGCACGTCTATTCGTTCCCAACTCTATGAAAAACCACCCCAGCGCGTCGGAAACAAAAACGCCTTTTTT
>NWSH02000525.1:11441767-11453393 GCA_002382865.2 Heliothis virescens | reverse complement strand
TAAAACGAACTTGGCTAATGACCTTGAGGGTTTTTATACTGTAAAAGTCGGCATATTTTAGCTGGTATTTTTAAGACTTGTTGACACGAAATTGTTTTTGTTAGATTCCTTGCTCGTCATTTGAATACCTGAATTACTAGTTTCTTTCTCTTAACTAACACATCTTCAACTGTGGATGACCCGCGTTACACCTGCGATAAAATGCGGCAAAAAATATAGCGCAGCTATTGGCCTATTTAGTCATAAAAAGAAATGCTTGCAGCAGTAATAACCGCACTTAAACACTGCCACAATCATCTGACCTAGATGCCCAGTGAAGATGATGATGATGATGATGAAAATTCCTGGCACAATAAGTATACACACCTTTTGTCGGCTCGTGGTTTGATTGGGCTTTCAATCCATCAATCAATCAATTATAATGATCGCTCATTGCAATGATCAGGTATCGGCCGACCAAAAAGTTTAACTAGTTTCACGGTTATTTTTAAACTAAAGGGAGTCTGATACTTTTATTGGCTAAAGGGATTTTTTCTTCTGAAGCATCTGCACACTAGAACCACAGTTACTCTTTTGAGCAATCCCGCAGGTTATAATTTTATTTAGTAACATAGTTTTAGAATTCAGATAGGTAGTCACTGATGATCAAGTTCCGTAACACCCATNTTCTTCTGAAGCATCTGCACACTAGAACCACAGTTACTCTTTTGAGCAATCCCGCAGGTTATAATTTTATTTAGTAACATAGTTTTAGAATTCAGATAGGTAGTCACTGATGATCAAGTTCCGTAACACCCATACTAAAACTTCAATCACAAATCCCTTTCATGTAAATTCACTTCAAAACTGACGTATGTAAAACACAAACCCGTGACACACATACATACGCGATTTAACTTAAACTAACATTAATTAGGTTGGCAAAGTACTACAGTAGTTAGAAACTCACCGCCAGCACTAATTCTCAAAGGAGTTCTAATATTGAATTTCAGTCGATGAATAAATAGTGTAAGTTTGTATGGGGTTAGGCTGTATTAATTGTGAGTATTTTGCGAAGCTCGGTTTTGCAGAAATTATGGAATTGTTGCAGCGATTTCAAACCTGAATAAAATAAAGTTGAGGGCAGGAAGAAGAATATAGTTCTTTCTTCAGATCATACAACAAGTCATGTGCTTCATAAACCACTGCCTTTGTTTCATACTTCTAATGTCACATTAGAACTAGTCAGTTTTTGAATCAACATATTCATAACACACTTTTTTTTATAAAATTGAATGATGAGATTGGGTACTTTTTATTTGATCCTTGAAGTAGTTTTACCAGGGCACAGGTGAAACTGTGGACAGCATCTATACTGTATTTCTATACTTTCATACCTTTACTAATATTATAAAGAGGAAAAAAAAAATGTTTTTACCCTAAAGGCTTCATAACTACTGGACCAATACGAAAAATTCTTTCACTGTTATAAAACTAGACTATTCCCGAGTAGCATAGTCTATACTTTGTCCGGGTACGTAAGTAGTTCCATCAGAAAGCGGGCGAAACCTCTAACAGAAGATAGTATTATCTAATAAGAAGATATACTTAGAAAACAAAGTATCAACGGTAACAATACGGTTATATATTATTTATTTACATATAATATACATCATAGTGATCAATAGTCTAGTAAAAAAGAACTTAAAACTAAAATTAAAAAGCTTCAAAAAATTCCTCCCCATCGCTGCCGACCGGGAGCGCGCCCAAAAGGCTGGCAGCATTGCCACACTGAATGGCAATGCTTAATCTTTGACCAAAACATTAGCCAGCCCTTTGGTCACGGGTAGCGTCAACCAGCCGCCTCGAAAGTTCTATATAATATAATGTGGGCATTCGGACCCCAAGACCCGAGGGTTTCAACCCCAAACGGTTCGAAAATATAGTTTCCAACAAGGCCACTATATTTTCGCCGTTTGAGGTTCTCCGCAGCCGCAGTGGCAGCAGCAGCACAACATGCAGAACTTGCAAGATGGGATGGCGCAAGAGTATCGACACAGGTCGCGTCCCGTCGTCTAGAAAAATTTAGAAAACAAAGAATCAAAAGTAACAATTCTATAACAAATCATCCCACCACTAAATCCAGCTACCGATTGAAACCCCCAGTTTATTCATAGCGCTTCAATCAGAGTAAACCTACCTCTATCTACTAGTAATAATATAAATGAACCGTCTGTCAGTTACTCAATCACGTCTTCGTGGAGACGAGTTCAATCTATTCTCCGTTCAAACTAATTGGTAGTATGCAGCTAGGTCATTATAGATGTTTTGTGGTAGTTAGAGTATTGTATAGTGATTTTAATTAGGCTTTTTGTTTGTTTTTCTGAGGTGACCAAATCCTACTTCATTCAGAATACAGCTATCTAAATTTTATAAAGCTGAAGAGTTTGTTTGTTTGCTACAACGAGCTTATTTCTACTGGGACAGTTTGAAAAAATATTTCAGTGTTAGATAAGTGATTTGTCGAGGAAGGCTATTGGCTACTTTTTATCCGGGTGTCCGGAGTAGTTTCTATAAGACGCGGGTAAAATATCTTGAGGAAGTTAGTGACTAAATATTCGTAGGGCTTTTATACACAGATGGCTTATTTGCAGGAGACGGCAATTTTCCAAGCGCATAATTAAGTTTGTCAACAAAATATTTTGTAACCGTTGTATGAAATAGTGTAACTCCGACTCGCACTTAGCAGGTTTTTTTTTTTCATCTTACAAAATATAAAACATCACACCAAATCTTTTTATGTAAAAAACTTCCTGTAACACATTAAACGAATTCGTTTGCAAAGTATTTAAATACTGTTTATAGTTTAGTTTGCCAAACCACTTCATTAGTGTTTCTTTAAAATGGTTCCTATTTCGGGATACCCCTTAAATTAACAGCAGTCAAACAATAATACACCTTATTCCTGATGTATAAGTTCCATATTTGCTTGCGAGTGTTTGGGATTTACGTCACTTTGGTTTCTTGGTATGAAAATTCCAAAATGTAGTGTGGGAAACGTTTTCAAGAAAACTGAATTAGGTCCGAATGTTATTTACTTTGGTGTTGCTTTTTAGTTAAGGAATTTTGTATTTTATGGTCACCGGCCATTTAGCCTAAACATGTAACTTTGACACGTTTAAATGATATAAAGAATTTTATATTGCACAAAACCTATTTTTTTTTAGTCGTTTTCCTTACTCAAAATTTTAGATACTACTTTGGTTGACATTTTAGACAAATTTGGTAAAGCCTACCAGCACCTTACGAAATAGAAAAACTGCAAGCACAGCCTCTATAACATATCTTCTTCTTATATATAAAAATGAATTGCTGTTCGTTAGTCCTGCTAAAACTCGAAAACTGCTGAACCGATTTGGCTAATTTTGGATTTGAATTAATTGTTGAAGTCCAGGGAAGGTTTAAACGTTGAGAAAATATGGAAAAATTAAAAAAAAAAATGTGTTACGAAGTTCACCGGATCAGCTAGTAAGACATATTTTTATATAGATTACTATATGCTTTCGTCAGCGGTTTCACCCGCTTCCCTCGGTTGTCAAGTTTCATCAAAATCCGTCCAATAGTTTTTGCATGAAAGAGTAACAAGCATACATACATTCATACCTTACAAACTATCATCACACTTATAATATCAGCAGAAAGTAAAACAGGGACAAAGCAAACAAACCGCAGATTTGATCCCCCAATCCGTACTAAACAGAAAGCAAGAAGATTGCTGCAGCCGAAACCACTGGTCACTAGCGACTCATTATCGTGCCGTGTAGAACAATTTCGAGAGAGTCTAATCAACTGCCTGGCTCTTGCCTCTCTGACTGATTAAAAGGTATTTTAGAATTCGCGACAGTCGCACCAGGATTTTTGATTGAGTGTCTACAAAGTTCAAAGGCAGCTGGTTGCTTGCACTTTTCATCACCATCGAAGTCTGGCTGGGTGAAAATCGTCTTGATGTGACTGCTTTTCATGCTGCATTGAACATACGCCAGTAGGTCAACCTAACCGAATCTGTCAAATTTTATCCGACAGTTAACCTTCCACTTATGTGATATAGTTGAAAATCAATTGAAGGAGATTGAGGTAGGTTGATATGCTGGCGTGTGTACCTCATAAGATAGTTAGGAATTTTTCAACAAATCATTATTTACATAAAACAGGTTAATTCTCATTTTCTATAAGTCCTAATTATAAAAGGGTTAAAAATTCCAACACGGTCATATTTTTACTACATGAATATAAAATGCCGAGTAATACGATACTTAGTTACAGATTTCTGCTTCATCTATTATTATTCGGTATCAAGTGTAAGATTAAGTTATTTACACAAACCCCATTCAATACAATTATTTGTTAGATTTCCTGTAGGCTATAGTTCCAATCGAATGAGATTCTCTAATCAACTGTGTTCTGCTTCAAGGAACGGTCAAATAGGATTTTATATTCCACGACTTTTATTAAACTCAAGGCCTTCATTTAAATACAGTACCAGAATATATTTATTTATGAGATAGTGGAAATGTTTTAAATGTTCCTAAATGGGAAATAACATAGACCTTATAGAAATTAACTATTTCTATTTACCCACCGATAGTGTCAAAGTACAGACGAGAGCAGGTCAAGCTTCCGGAATTAGATAAATTTTGCCTTCCACTATATTGATAAGGTTGACGATTTATTGAAAAAGGACAAGTTTTGGTAGGTTGATATGCTGTCGTCTTTACACTGTCATATATGTCGTGTGTGGCGTCATACATTATATCCAAAGAGCTATCGTAATGTATATCTCGGATTTTTACTCATGCCGATTTATTTTTATTCATACCATAGCTTAAAGTGTTTCTTCACTTCGTACCAGTAGTGCCTGAGATTAACACGGTCATGTAAACAACCAAACTCTTCAAGCTTGATTTATTAGTATAGAATGATCGTTGCCACAGTCGTCACCAAGTCGTGTCGTATCCTCTAAAATACCCCAAACTGAACGGCTCTGGTTTAATCGAAGTTTATCTAGGAGTTTGAAATACGACGTCCAGAAGGCGTTGGCAGTTAGATACCTATGTGGTCACTCTGAGTTATTGCCTATAGGAATTCACCTACAGGAGATAAGGGGCGATAAAATCGAGAATGCAAATTGGACGAAGTTCTAGAGATTGGAACTTGAAGGTGGAAATGGTCTAACCGTTTTGAAGTGAGTGCCTGTTTTAGGAGTTTGGGTTTGGAAGAGTTTTGGTTATCTAATTGTAGCTTTTTGCTAGTTAGAAAAAATGAGAATTGGTTTAGTTTTAATGGTAATTTGATCTGAATATGTGTATTGAAAGTGAAAGTATTGATTTGATTGAACGATACAGAGCAGCAAAAATATTAGATACTTATATTTTTTAGTACCTAGTACTCTTCCTAATCAATCCTTCTCCGTGTGAGAGGAGGCCTGTGCCCATCAGTGGGACGGTAAAAAGGCTATAAAAAGGCTATATATATACTCTTCCTAATGCTTCTAATTATTACGAGTTTAAAGATACTTAAAAGTAGTTTTAGATTAGAAACTGCTATTTGTGTATGTACGTAGACAACAATTCAAAGCACATAAGTAAAAAAAGCTGAATCAACCGCACTCAAACAATACAGCAAAATCATTTAGCAATTTTTTTAACATGTGAAAGCAAAAAGTTTTCTCCAAACCAAATAAACAGCTGACAACAAATGACCTTGACCTTTTAAATCAACGTTTATACATTACACCAATGGAATCCTGCGCCCGGATATCCAGTTAAGATAAACGGGCCACGCATGGCCTGAATTATGGGGAAAGGGTTGGGTATAGCTTGTGAATGTCGAATATCGATGTTTAGTGGTTTACCTTTTTGGTCGCATTTATCGTGCGTGTCGGTTCAAGGTCATATTTTGTGTGGTAAAGGTTAAGGATTGATTGTTTGTGTTTTATGTTGGAATTTTATATAGGTGTTTATTTGTATTACTTAATATGGTAATTACTATTAAGATGAAAGAAATGGTCAATATTACCTAAAATTTTGACCTTTTTAAGATTCCGTAGTTAAATGGCAAAAACGGAACCCTTACAGATTACCCCTTATAGTTAAAATGTGCCCCACGATTTTATTTTAGTGTAATCAATGTATATGTTAAAAATTACTTTATTTTTTAGCTTTTAGTATATTTATCTGCAATTCTGCAACATTTTTCCATAAAACCGTTTTTTTATAATAATAATAAAGTCGCTATCAGTCATAGTCATACTCCTATTTGTAAACTATAGGGAATTAAGCTAGTCGCCAGCGGTTGATCATTATAGTAGTCACCTATACATATTATATACAAATTATACGATCGTATCACAAACCAGCCGAAGCGGTTTTGTACGATATCCCAAAAACTNTTAGCTTTTAGTATATTTATCTGCAATTCTGCAACATTTTTCCATAAAACCATTTTTTATAATAATAATAAAGTCGCTATCAGTCAAACTCCTATTTGTACTATAGTGGAATAAGCTAGTCGCCAGCGGTGCTTTAGTTGATCAATATTGTAGTCACCTATATTATATACGATCGTATCACAAACCAGCCGAAGCGGTTTTGTACGATACCCCAAAAACTGAAAAGATTTTTCAAATCGGTTGACGTGATCAACTTCACAGCGCGACTACACCAGAGCGCGGTAACAAAACCATAGCGCGATTCAGAAAACGTCCTCAATGTTACAACGCCATCTAGTTGCGTTTGAGGAACTAATGGGACTTTAGGTTTTCTTATTTTAGAAGTTACTGAAGGATGCTACTGTTATAATTATGTTATTATAATTAATAAAACATTGTTTTTAGGGTTCCGTACCCGAAGATGACAAATACTAAAAAATAAAAAAATATAAGTATATTAAGGGGGCTCCCCATACAATAAACGTGTGAGACCGCAAATTATAACTTTGTTATCCATATATTTGTATGAAATACAAAGTTATTTTTTGCTGCCCAAAAAATGTTTGTATTTTGGCTAGTTATAGGTAATAGATGCGTTAATTTTACATAGATAATGGTACGGAACCGAGTCCAACTCGCACTTGGCCGTAATATAGTAAGTATAATACTTCGTAATTNGCGCGACTACACCAGAGCGCGGTAACAAAACCATAGCGCGATTCAGAAAACGTCCTCAATGTTACAACGCCATCTAGTTGCGTTTGAGGAACTAATGGGACTTAAGGTTTTCTTATTTTAGAAGTTACTGAAGGATGCTACTGTAATAATTATGTTATTATAATTAATAAAACATTGTTTTTAGGGTTCCGTACCCAAAGATGACAAATACTAAAAAATAAAAAAATATATATTAAGGGGGTCCCCATACAATAAACGTGTGAGACCGCAAATTATAAATTTGTTAACCATATATTTGTATGAAATACAAAGTTATTTTTTTCTGCCCAAAAAATGATTGTATTTTGGCTAGTTATAGGTAAAAGATGTGTTAATTTTTAATAGATAATGGTACGGAACCCTTCGTGCGCGAGCCCAGCTCGCACTTGGCCGGTTCTTTTTTGAGTAAAATACTTCGTACCTAATCATTTATAAGGTTTTGGTATTCGGCCACGAAATAAATAAAAACTCATAGGTCATCCATGGCGGCTCCGAACGAAAGGTATTTTTTATTAATCCCAACCCTTACATTCTTCACGCAGACCTCAAGTATATTAGAATCTTCATATCCAACCCAAATGTTTCTCAAAAAATGCCATATTATTATCGCAAAAAAAAACCTCTCACGNCATTTATAAGGTTTTGGTATTCGGCCACGAAATAAATAAAAACTCATAGGTCATCCATGGCGGCTCCGAACGAAAGGTATTTTTTATTAATCCCAACCCTTACATTCTTCACGCAGACCTCAAGTATATTAGAATCTTCATATCCAACCCAAACATATCTGAAAAAATGCCATATTATTAACGCAAAAAAAACCTCTCACAAAATCAAATACGCGTAAACCTATTAACAGTTCTCTTAGTATCAAAAGCCTATAAACTGAAAATGCATATAAAACATGTAATTTGTATTTAAAATTTAATATTCTAAAATTGTGTTTTCACGGTATTTCAAGCGGGGTTTTGCAAGCAATTAGACTGGAGTAAACGCTCACTCGACGCGATGGTTGAGGGTTNAAACTGAAAATGCATATAAAACATGTAATTTGTATTTAAAATTTAATATTCTAAAATTGTGTTTCCACGGTATTTCAAGCGGGGTTTTGCAAGCAATTAGACTGGAGTAAACGCTCACTCGACGCGATGGTTGAGGGTTANATCCCAACCCTTACATTCTTCACGCAGACCTCAAGTATATTAGAATCTTCATATCCAACCCAAACATATCTGAAAAAATGCCATATTATTAACGCAAAAAAAACCTCTCACAAAATCAAATACGCGTAAACCTATTAACAGTTCTCTTAGTATCAAAAGCCTATAAACTGAAAATGCATATAAAACATGTAATTTGTATTTAAAATTTAATATTCTAAAATTGTGTTTCCACGGTATTTCAAGCGGGGTTTTGCAAGCAATTAGACTGGAGTAAACGCTCACTCGACGCGATGGTTGAGGGTTAAAAACGGGTATAAAACGGAATTTTCGCTGCCTTACACCTTAATGGAGCATGGGCTTATGGTGGAAATAGTGGTTGTTTTTGCAGGGTTAGCTGTGCTTGGTTGACTGCGATTTTTGAAAAAAAAAATATGCTGGAAGTTGCATATTTTTTTTTTAAACTTTCTATACATACCTTTTCCTGCCTAAATATAACTTAAGGAATTGTGGGTACAATTATGACGAAAGTTCGGGCCAAAAATGGAAACGTTTCAGAGTCAAAAACATTCTTCACTTCTCAGATCCACGCTTTACGTTTTAATATAAGCAGATAAGCAAACTAACTAATGACAACATTTTACATGTATGTTCAAAAATATAACTTACTCAATGTACTCAATATGCTCCGAATTTTCACACTCAAATCATCATCATCTTCCTGCCCTGTTCCCAATTTTATTTGGGGTCGGCGCAATGTGTTTTTTGCTTCCACTTCTCCCTGTCACTCGTCATACCGAAATTCACTTCCTTCTTACTCATGTCATCTCTCACGTAATCCATCCATCTATAATCTTCCTCTCCCTCTCACTCTCTCTACATTCATACTTAACACTTAACCCAAATCAAAAACAAAAAAATATAAAGTCACAAATNTTGGGATCAGCGCAGTATGTATTTTGCTTTATCTTCTCCCTGTCAGTCGTCATACCGAAATTCACTTCTCCTCCTCCTTACTCATGTCATCTCTCACGTAATTCATCCATTTTTTTTTATTTTCCTCTCCCTCTCGCTTTCCCTCTACATTCATACTCAACACTTATCCCAAATCAAAAACAAAAAATGAAATCACAAATACAACAACGCACGACAAATAAAAACAATTCACTCCAAATAGACAATCAAAATCACAAATCTCCATACAAAACTGACAACAACTGTACCTCCACGTGTAAAATACGTATCAATGGTAATTTATTTCATTTGGCAAAGTGAAGAGAAGCTCTGAATAATGCAAGGATTCGTTGCTCGAACCTTCTCTCGGTCACTTGTTTTATCGACTGTACGGCGATGTAAAAAATGTGGGGACTCGCGATTCACTTTGACAATTTTGTTGTGTCCAGCACAAAGGTGTTCTAAATTGAAAAAAAATAGTGCAATGTTACTTTTGTTTCGTAAAATGAGAGAAGGTATTTTGAATGGGTGTTCAAGTAGGTACGTATTGGTAAGTGATCCTAAGTGTCCATGGAGATAGGCAACATTACAAAAGTATTGGTGTGCTGTTATTTCAGGGATAATATTGGGTTCCTATAAGCAACGAATTCTTTTTGCTTACGGATAGGACTAAATTATAGCAGAAAACTCGTCTTGTAGTGATGTAGAGTAGATACTTATTGCTGAAACGTTTGAAATAATATTTGGCATGAAAAATATATTGTGCACGCGGTCGAATTGAGAACCTCCTTCTTTATTTGAAGTCGGTTGAAAATAAGCAAGAGCCCGAAGATTATAAGATGCATTATATGGATACATTAACTAATTTCAATGACGAAAAACTCGGGTACAGCTAGTTTGTTGTTCAGCTATTTAAAATGTAGAGTTTCAGTACAATTCTTATGCATTTTTGTGCATTTCCTTCTACCCTATTAGTTGCTTGTTATCGTGTTGTTACTGCACAAAGTTATGCATCTCCACTGGAATATAAAATGATGAATGGAAAACTTTAATGTAACATGAAATTCTTTGTTGGTTGTTCACTGAAAGCATATCTTAGTATACAGGGTTACTGTATATTTCATTTGTCATGTAGCAGTGTAAGAATTTTTTTTATTCGTAACAAGCTTCTACCAGGGGTTATATGCTCTTTCCTTGGGAACTAATTCCTGCACAAGAATAAAAAACAGCGTTCATTCTGACATAAGCTGTCCTACTACTAAGTTTCGCCAGAATCCATTCAGCTACTCACGATTGGAGAAGTAGCAAACATACACATAGGTAAGGGGTCTTTTGATACGCGGGGACTTTTGACTCCGGATAAAAGTAAGAGATGCATTACATAACAACTTAGGCTCCCAACCACTTGAAACAATGATATTTTAAATGAAAAGTTACAAATATATTTGAATACAATATGCTATTTTTTAAATCCATTTAAAACATCCGACACTACATACAATTTTCACACTAAAACTGCAACATATACAAAAAAAAAATCATACATTAACTTTCTTTTTCCATTTTTATTGAAGTTTCTTTCTACTCAGAATGTTAGTTGGCCATCAATGTTGTGGACTTGTTTGGATTTTTTAGAAGAAAACTATTTCTTCGACGTTGCATAAACTTAAGTTTAATGGAGCTACGAGATTTCTTTCAGCTTTTTATGAAATCTTGAAAATGAGTGATTAATGCAAAAATATCATGGTAAAATGGTAGGAAAATATTTCAGGAATTTCCGAGCCTTTAGCCTACAAACGAACAAAAAACTGTTTCCACTTTATTACATAAGTGTAGACTAAAGGCTCATTTACACATTGCGATTTCATTGCCCGTTGCTTGCCATTTGATTACAGGAATATTTGACAGGTGACCATTTACCTATTGCACGATTACGTTTACACAGTGCAAGTAGCATCTTGCTGCAATAAAATGGCAAGCAACGGGCAATGAAATCGCAATGTTTAAACGGACCTTTATGTATACACATTGCGATTATTTATTAGGCTATTTGACATCAATTTTGCGCTAAGTAATGTACCATAGGCCAGCAGGCCTACTTATCCGAATCTGTAAAATTTTACCAATCGAACATTAACCTTGCACCATTGTGATAAGACTGANCCTATTGCACGATTACGTTTACACAGTGCAAGTAGCATCTTGCTGCAATAAAATGGCAAGCAACGGGCAATGAAATCGCAATGTTTAAACGGACCTTTATGTATACACATTGCGATTATTTATTAGGCTATTTGACATCAATTTTGCGCTAAGTAATGTACCATAG
>NWSH02000525.1:11411658-11422855 GCA_002382865.2 Heliothis virescens | reverse complement strand
CATTCAAAACTAAAAGCTTGACATGAAAATATGAAACATAATTACAACATTAATCCAATCACAATATTAATTTGTTTCCGATTTCAACGCTAAATAAAATCAATGTGATTACAAATCCAATCAGTATCAATTCCAAGTTAATTAATTAATGCGAGAAACGAGTTTGAGTCGCTAATTACAATTGGACGTGATTTGACCACATGTAATGCTCAATGTTTTTGTTGGAACATGTATGGTTAGGGAATTAGGAAGAAAGAATATTTATTACCAAGATATAGTCAGATTGTGTAAAACATATATGCTGTTCAGTATGCCAGATACATTGTCGTTTCAGTCGAAAGACGTGCATTGCTGGACAAAACCTCTTTTTTTTATATATCGGTGGGAAATCATCAGTATGACCCCTCCCGATGTGGGTGACAGCGGGAGAGAGTGGCAGACTTTTACTGACTAAAACCCACCGTGTTCCTTCGGGAGCCCTTTGTGTGCCAGGACCGCGGTAACTCTTTCGAACAACCCGCAGCCCCGACGGGCTCTGGCCCTAGTGGGCCCCGCAGGGGTTTGCTGACACTCTCTGAAGAGCGCGTGGAACAACGCGCGCCGCCGACACGGGCCTGTCGTCTCTCAGGAGACGGAAGGACAATGAGCCACCTTAAACTCACCGCCCACAGACCCATTGCTGGACAAAACCTGCTACAATATTTGCCACTTTTCATGGTATACCAAGTTTGAATTGGGATTCATTCTTGGCTGATTTGAATTAGGCAGTAAACGAAAATCTTTTACGAGCAAACTGAACTGAGTTCGATGATACTTGGCAATTATATTGCTTATGTATCAAAAAAACATATAGACTACTATTTATCCAGGTGCAAGAAGAAGTTCAATAGGGAAACGAGTAAAACCGCCGGCAGAAGCTAGTACACAATAATTTTATGAAACATGTTTTTAGGTATACAACTAACCGACTATCCAAGTGTTCCCTTGTCGTCAAAATCCAAATGAAGACAAGTCAATATTTCTATTTGTAACTGAAATGACTGAAGCACTTTCAACTAATAAATCAACAACACAGTTCTAAAAACACAATAACCAATTTCCCGTACATTTTACAGCCTGAAAACAATAAATATATACGAACACAATCTTTTACAGCAATCAAGCAATCCATAAAACCTATCTGAAATAACGTTGTTTCAATCTCAAATAAATACGTCACTATTTTACATGTACAGACAAGAGAACATCAAGTTGCCACAATCTGTCAAACTTCTGCAATCGATTTTCAATTTTATCACAATAGTGGTAGGTTGATGTTCGATTGCTAAAATTTGACAGATTCGGGTACCGTCACCTGCTGTTGTCTGTACGTCCGATGGCACGCGTAGACACCCTATTGGTGTCACGGTGACCATAAATCTATCACGAGAGGGTTATTTGACCCCCCAACGAGGGCTGTTTGAGGCATATTTATATACTTTTCGTCGCAATTGAAACAAATTTACCGTGGTCAAGTGTGACTTTTAGTACTTTGGGTGACTTTTTTTGGCCACTTTTTAATTTGGTGTGGGAAATTGAGATATAATTTATCGCCGTAGCCTTTTTAGCGTTTTAATTTACCTTTTAATTTGGCAAAAATTAGGGGTCGTTTTATCGGTAGTCAAATGTTTCATTTTTTTATAAAAAATCACTTCAGCTTTTAAACTCGTTTTATTGTGTTTTATTTTTCGCAGAAAATTACAAAAATATAATAATTATCATATTATATTATGATATACATATTATCATATTATGATATACATACGAAACAAACATTTCATTATGACACTAATGGTTACACAAGTTCCAGATAACTTTCTAGATAGCTATCTGCCAGATCATGCCATAGAAAAATAGTCAAAATTAAAAACATCTCCATGGCACTCTGAACTCTTTCTAGAACTTTCTATAGAACCTATGAAACTGGCCGTCAGTACATCAACAATGTTGCTAACCACATTTCAAATAACACCAACACTTTCAAAATTTAATAAAAATATAAGTTCAGTACACATTTTTCACATGGCAACATTGAAACCGAAAGAAGTATCTTTGAAATGGGGACGATTTATAAGCTTTAGGAAATTGAGACATAAATCCGTTGGCTTGGCGAGCGTGTGATAAAAACTGGATGGTATGTCAAAGCTGTGTCGTGCAGGAATTCCTTTTTTATAGTAGCTAAATGCGAAAATCTTGTCCGGCAAAGATATTTGGTGATGGACTGCATTTTTGGATAAAAGTTTCAAGTCTTGCTTAGCATTTTCCAAACGACGAGTTCTCCCGTGTTTCGGAAGGCATTAGAAACTGGTGGGTCCTGGCTGTCACTTGAACATCTTTGGCAGGCGTTACGGGTAGTCAGAAGCCAGTTAGTCTGACAACCAATCTTAGCGAGGAGTATCGGGTTGCCCTGGGTTGTGCTTTAGATAAGCAGTCGCTCTATATAAAGCTTCTCTCCATATAAAGATTCTCAGCTGCTTCCGGATAGACTGGAAGCCGACCTCAACTTAGTTGGCAAAAGGCTACGTAGGTGATGACATTAAAAATAAACAAATTGGCAAACATTTAGAAGAAACCTACGTAGAGAAATAGTATATTTGCGTAAAAAGTGACATACAGGCCAAACGTCACGCCATAGCCACTACAGCAGATAAGTAGTTTTTGACTAAACATTACTACCTTATTCTTCACCATACATGTGCATCTCATTAAATTAACAGCCAAAACAAACAAAGAAACCTTGTTTACACTAGCCAATTTTCCATATTATGCGTTCACTTCCTTCAATACTTATACAACAGTCAGTACAGACAACAACAGGTCAATGTATACGAATTTGACAAATTTTACCGGTCAAACATTAACCTACCTTCATTGTGATAAGGTTGAAAATCGAGTGCAGAAATTTGACAGATTGTGGTAACTTGATGTGCTGTCGTCTGTATCTACCGTTAACGAGGCGTAACAGATACATATGAACGGCTCGTCGGGTATCGAGTCGAGTGCCAGCCGTTCTGACGGGTCATTAGTTTTATGTCTGTTTAGACTACTTATCATATTGCTGTGATAATTCTGTCTCTTGATATGAGGAGTATGTCAAAATAGGAAAAATGTTTGAAGGATTTTGTGAGAGTACGAATAAAGAAATGGTCTGGAAGAGTAACCATTTTGGGTAGTAAGGTGAGTGCCATTCAGACTAAATCGTGATCGTGAAAATTGACTTGTAACAGTGTTGATTTAAACCTATTTGCAAATTAAATATAATCTATCAGAATATTGGGAAAGGACAACAATGATCAATGATCTAAAAAAGCTACGGTCATAGTATTTTTTGCATAAAAACTAACAGTAAACTAACTATTATGTTCATAGCCAGTAGACTCCTTAATACCTCGGAGTTTGTAATACTATGAATTCTAAAAACTAGCTGTTTTCGCATCAATCTGGCAAGGAAACATTGAAAAGACTTTGTACTGAAATAACCAGCCAAAACACCTCCTCCAATAAAAGGCATTTCTCAACAAAACAAAAAAGAAAATAAATTAAAAATCTACAAAGTTCTGGATTTATTCCAAAATATCTTCAGTGGATCTAAAATTATCAGCATTGTCAAGTGCACACTGCACGTAAGGCTTGGCATTCACTGCCAGACTGAGGTAACCACACATCTACGATTGCCAATTTTGACCAATCGTGTCGTGGGAATTTGTCGCAGCTGTATATCATGTCTTAATTTTATGAGAATCTACACGTTTCGGATAGTAAAAGTCATTATAATTTATAGTGATTTGTTATGGAAATTGCTTTGAATTAAGTTCGTTGGTATTTATTTAATAGATTGTATTATTTTAGGTTGGGATTTAGTTTTTATTCATAATAAATTGGGATTTCTATAAGAACATTACTGAATTGATTATTTATTCAAGGTTCAACGTAGGTATTTAACGCATTGAACACCAACACAGACACAATAGAAAATCTATTGTTTGTCGGACACTTGACGTTCAACGTGTTAAAATGGTTGACGCTACCCGTGACCAAAAGGCTGGCTTTTACCTAGGTCAAAGATTAAGCATTGCTATCCAGCGTGGCAATGCTGCCAGCCTTTGGGGCACGCTCCCAGTCGACAGCGATGGGGAGGAATTTTTTGACGCTTTTTAGTTTTTAGTTCTTAGTTTAAGTTTTTTTTTTTCAATAGTGTAAGTATGTTGTAAATATATGTAAATAAACTTATGTACCCAATATAAAAAAAAAAAAAAAAAAAAAACGTGTTAAAGCTGCAGAAAAGTATTTCAGAGTTGCCTTTTATGGACAATTCTTTCTAATATTATTAATTCAAAAGTCTATTTGTCGTGCTTTCACGCCAAAACTGCTGAATCAATGCAAAATTAGGACCAAAAACTAGTTAAAAATGAATCAAAAAACATTTTTCACGAATAAAATTAAATAATCTAAAGAAATGTGATAAATGTTTAGGTGATAATAATATTTTGAACTGACGCTTAAGACAGATTTTAAAATAAAATTTTTCAGCATGCCAAAAATCGACGGATGTAACTTAAAAAGTTATATGAACAGCGAACTTTAGCTACTCAAGCTCCAGCCTGCAACTGACTTCAGAAGATTTTAATAAAAGATTATTTTAATGCATACGTTCTGCCTGTAGACCTTTGTGTGGAATTAAAATAAATAATGAGTTTGACATTTATTTACAAACACAGAATATATATTTTTAATACAAGTGCAACGTGTTTTTTACTTGCGAAGGCGTTGGGTGAAAAGAAAGTGAATTATTTTTGGAAGAAACGCATTTATATTCATGCTACTATAAATACTACTCTACTTTGAACGTTGATTGATCAATTTACACTGTAATGAACTGTCTTTATTTATTTGGTCATATAAGTAGTTTGAAGTCTTACATAAAGCAACCCTGCACCACTATGTTTGTCAGATAAGGCCGTTTGTTTTGACAATACTATCAACGGAACGATCGATGGATGGATTGTATAAAAAGATGGCTGCAAGGAATGCTACTTGGAAGATGACGGACTGCACAGATCCGAATGATGATACATACATTTGAAAAAAAGCCTTTTTATAGAACTGGCTAAGAAAAAGTATTGCTGAAAATACATTTATCTCGGTCCTAATATCAGTTACCTACTACTTACTAGCGTTAAATATTACCAGTACTCAGACTTTATCTCAAAAACGAATAGAACAGTTACCTAATCTGTAGCCTCATGAAAATCTTAACACCTAATCAACTTATCACTGTCCCTTTGTTTTTATATTCCCACAAAATTATTCACCAAGGAACGAAAATAATTTTCTATGTAAATACAGGACATATCTTGTATTAAAGTTTAATTTCCTTCACGAAATGAGTTCAGTCATTCGAATGACAGAATGACGTACTTAAATGTAAGAATGTTGCGACATTTTTTTCAATTTACAGTAAAAATCTTGGAAGTTAATTAAAAAACGGGCCAAGGTATAGGCGGTTGGATTTATTAGTAACTAGCCGTTTTCCCGCGGTTTCATTTTCTCGCATCCCATGAGAATTACTGCCCGTACCCGAATAAAATATAGCCTATATCACTCGTGGATAATGCAGCTTACGAATGGTGAAATAATTTTTATAATCGGTTCATTACTTCCAGAGATTACCCCCTACGAACAAACTTACAAAGGACAATGGGCACAAATATATGAAAGCTGGTACACCCCACCAATAGCGATGAGATATATATCATTAAATAGGCCTTTTTAAATGGAACAATATTTACTATGACAACTTTGCTGAAATGTTTGTCCGTTCTGAGATATAGATCAAAAACTATGCAAAATTAAGACTTAATTATTTGTTGATTTCTCAAGTTTTTAATGCCAAATCTAAGTACTACTAGTGTAAGTATTCTAAGTACTACTTGCTGTGCCCGTCAGAGTCCATAATAGCTACAATGATTACCCATTTCCACTTTGTACCTTAGGTACCCACCATAGGTATAACTGGATATTGGGAGTAATGATACACCCCACCAATAGCAATGTCATATACATCGTTAGATAGGTCTTTTTAACTGAAACAACATTCACTAAGACACCTATGTTGAAATGTTTGTCCATTTTTAGTTAGAGGTCAAAAACAGTGTAAAAATTAGTACCGAAAAATATTGAGAGTTAAACGGAAAATCTAAGTACTACTAGTATAAGTATTTTAAGTACGACTTTGTTGTACCCGTCAGAGTTCGTAATAGCTACAAAAATGTAGCATTTCCACCTCGTACTGTAGGTACCTTATAACTGGATATTAATGATAGGGCTTAATGATACACCCCACCAATAACAATGTCATATACATCATTGGATAGGTATTTTTAACTGGAACGATATTTACTATAACAGCTTTGTTGTAATATTTGTCTGTTCTGAGATATAGATAAAAATGTTGGTATCAGTTAAAAAGACCTATCTAACGATGTATATGACATTGCTATTGGTGGGGTGTATCATTACGCCCAATATCCAGTTATACCTACGGTGGGTACCTAAGGTACAAAGTGGAAATGGGTAATCATTGTAGCTATTATGGACTCTGACGGGCACAGCAAGTAGTACTTAAAATACTTACACTAGTAGTACTTAGATTTGGCATTAAAAACTTGAGAAATCAACAAATAATTAAGTCTTAATTTTGCATAGTTTTTGATCTATATCTCAGAACGGACAAACATTTCAGCAAAGTTGTCATAGTAAATATTGTTCCATTTAAAAAGGCCTATCTAATGATATATATCTCATCGCTATTGGTTGGGTGTACCAATCTGCCCATTGTCCTTTACAAACAATTCTACCTCTTTATAATATTAGTATAGATTCTCTTCAAAATGTTGGTCCACGTGACAAAAAAAAGATATCAGTAAAAATATTGTATAGTTAAAGCAACGTAACTTCTGAAAATGTTAAGGTAATAATTGTTAAACTAACAGAGTTATTTTTTTTCTTAAAAGTTCTTTATTTGCCTCCTATGTTATCTTCCTCAGGCTTAACCAACATCTGGTCCTCAAGTAGTGGCAATGGGACCACCCTGGCAGTATACCCCTTCACATAAAAAGATTGATAAAAATTGCAATCAAACGTAAAAAAATATTTTTGGGTGCTCGGTTGAAAGGTAGCTAACAGCAATTTATCTGAAGATATTTTATTATTATTGTAAAAAATCAATGATACATTTGATCCTTAGTAACGTAATTAGAAACTTATTGCCTCATTAAGAGCTTCAACAAGTTAAATTATAAAGTTATGCAGATAAGAAAGACACAACCATAAGGTCTTAGCGTAAACACGACCATCGATTCACAAATTCCTTTTTTCAAACTAAAAGGCAGGCCGTTGAGCGTTTAAAATGCATGAAATGAAAACTACAGGCGCTTAATTTACGTTCATTTTGCGGATCATTGGCCAAAGTAAGCCTCGTTGGAGCTTTCACAAAATTATGCTTTTGCACTGCCCTGTATTTTTTTACAGACAGTACAGGTTTTTTTTTCACGTTGAGTGAATTTCTCGTCAAAGATTTTTTGGGTAATTGGTACCTTAATTTGTAGTAAACGATAATTAGTATAATTTTGTTAATTAGCTGTTCTTTACGGTTCCAGTCGCGTCCTGAGTAAACTATATCGTGCACCAGGAAGATAAGTAGCTAATTTAGGGTCTAGAATATCTTGTACCACATTTCAATTAAAGTCAATTCTGAAGTTTTCGTGTGAGAGCGCTACAAGCAGACACGCAGAGATGCATGACAAGAATGAAAGAAAATATGTGTACATAGTTACATTTGCCACTATAATATTGGTAAGGATTTCTGAAAAAACTATACACCTATTGCAAAAATCAGAGTCAGCTAATGTTACACCCATATAATAAATACAAAATATGTTTCTAGTTAGCTATCTTCTTTTCATTTTCACAGTCTATCTATATCTCTTTTTAGGGTTCCGTACGCAAAGGGTAAAATGGAACCCTGTTACTAAGACTTCGTTATCTGTCTGTCTGTCTCCAGGCTCTATCTCATTAACCGTGATAGCTAGAATGCTGAAATTTTCACAAATGATGTATATCCGTTGCCGCTATAACAACAAATAGTAAAAATTAAAAAAAAAATATTAAGGCTGTTGATTTATATAAATTAATTGCAAAATTGTATACTAGTAGCGCCATCTATTAGAAATAATGTGCAACTTAAATAACTCACACTTGACCATTCGTATTGTACTTTTTTCATATATATGATAATGATACGGAAGATAATGGCACGGAACCCTTCGTGCGCGAGTCCAACTCGCACTTGGCCGGTTTTTTAGGGTTCCGTAGCCGAATGGCAAAAAACGGAACCCTTATAGATTCGTCATGTCTGTCTGTCTGTCTGTCTGTCTGTCTGTCTGTCTGTCTGTCCGTCCGTCCGTATGTCACAGCCACTTTATTCCGAAACTATTAGGACTACACAGTTAAAACTTGGTAGGTAGATGTATTATATTAACCGCTTTAATTACGATTTTTTTGTACAAAATAAAAAAAATAATAATTTAGGGGGAGCTCCCCTACATGGAACTGAAACTAAAAAATTTTTTCTCTAACTATACCTTGTGGGGTGTCTATGGATAGGTTCTAGAAAAAAAGGTATGAGGTTTTAAAACCTTTTTTTCCTAAAGTCAATCCATTTTAAGAGTAAGACAACTCCAAAGTGCCAAAATGTGTGCCCCCCCCTGTCAATTTCTAAACTAACCAAAAGTGAAAAATCTGAAAAAAATATATGTTATAGATCTCAATAAAAACTACCACCAAAAATTGTTTGAACAAGATACAGTTAGTGGTTTTTGAGATATAGCTCTTTTTCAGTAAACTGCAAAGTTATAACTTTGTTATTCAATATATTTGTGTTTTGGGCTAATTGTAGGTAATAAGTACGTTTGTTTTTCATAGATAAGGAGACGGAACCCTTCGTGTGCGAGGTCGGACTCGCACTTGGCCGGTTTTTTTTTTATTCTAAATTCTCCCATACGCGGGCCTGCTGTAAGAGATTTCTTAGAAATAAGCAATGCCCTTGTACTTAATTGTTCTATGTTACTTCTTGTCTCATCTTCTGTGTAATAAACTGTAAAATAGTTCCTAATTCAAACACTGGGTTTAATTTTAACTAAACATTGTTAGACCCGTGTATAAGACCTGAATGTATTTAATATACCTATTCAAAAATGTACGCAAGAAACATTATTTCATAGTGTCATATTTATTCGTAAGACCCTCAAATCTCGGACTGGCTGAGTAAATAAATAAAATCTGATTTATATTAAGAAAGAATGTTTCCAAACGACTTCTGAGCTTTCACTGATATTTTTTATTATTTAGACTAAATTAATGCAAGTGCGTTTCACTCGCATTCCCGTCTGAATTACTTTTCACACTCGGTATAAAATCTGTAAGCCTCCATTGATAAATAGGGCTACTGAAACTAAATATCTTTTCTAATCAGACCCTGAGCGTGCTTACGCAAACATACTATACAGATGTAATATATTAATATAGATATATAGAATATAGACTAAAACTTAAAAATAAAAAAAAGGTACAAAAATTTTTTAAGTTAACGGTTTTATGGTAACAGCAAAATGTTTGCAGTCAATGTACTAAAAAAGCTAAAATAAAAAAAAAATTAATACAATGCATTTGATTACATAAAATAAAAATCGTGGGGCAATTTTAACTGACGATTATAAAAATATTGCACGTGCCACGATTTATTTTAAGTGGCAATCAATGCATATGTTTAATTTTTTTTTAATTTTTTAGCCTTTTAGTACATGATCTGCAACATTTTGCTGTTTACCATAAAACCGTTTAACTTAAAAAGTTTTTTTTACCTTTTATTTTTATTTTTAAGTTTTTAGTTTTTTATTTCCTCATCTCTTTACCCTACACGCCACACAGTCCTCGAAACAGGATACGAGACTTGACTTGGGTGGAGGATTCATAATTGGTGATTTTAGTGCAACATAATGTAGCGGCGGCCCATCTTGGATTTTGATTTTGTATACGCACTGTATTCTACTTAACAAGCCCTTTCATTTGATAATCCATATTGATGGGATTAAAAAAAGTATAGTTGTCCGCGTTATTGTAGCGCGCCATCTTGGTTTTTGAATTTTGTATAACTTGCACTGTAATTTACTTAACAAAGCCCTTTCATTTGATATCCATATTGAATAAGATTAAAAAAAACTAAGTTGGTCCGCCAATCTTGTAGCGTCGGGCCATCTTGGATTCACAATAATACTGAATATGGATTATTGTATTTGGTCACCAGAAATCAAGGCGTATACCAAATTTCAGATCAATCGTTAACGGAATAGAGGGTCTTAAATTTCCAATTAAAGATTTGACCGCAAACAAACAAACACCCTGAACCTAAATAAACGCGTTAAAACCGTTTAATAAAAAGATTGTCTTATTTATATTGTGGTATCGGTAGAAAGTGTCCAATATCATTATTGAACATCAGAAAAAATGCCAAACCACTTTATCGTAGCAAATTTAAATTCCTTAGACTATTCTCGACTGATATAAATGCAATTTTTTACAAAACACTATGCGAAAGGAGTCAAATGTCTTTCAAAATATTTAATTATATATTAAAGGAGTCTTCAGAAATAATTAAATTATTTGGCGTGACTTATACCGGTAAACGTTACCATTACTCCAAAAATATCTGAAAACTCAACTTACGTGATATGACAAGACATTGATAATGTACTATACATTATTTATATCTATTTTAAATGCAGACTGAAGTTTTTCGCCAAGATTTTGGGCTAGAAATGCGCAGACAAGAGCCAATTCTAGGAAATCAGATTTCTAACGAAAATAAACTTAAATCCTGTTTATTCTACCATTTTAGTTAGATAACGACGCCAGCAGGTCAACATGTGGGAATCTGTAAAAATTTTACAATCAAACATTAACATTCTACTACTGCTGTTAAGGCTGAAAATCTATTCGAAGCGGTATTTGACCGTACCGGATTTTAAAGGGAATGATATTTAATCGGGTAAATTTTTGCGAATACAAGTTCAGATTAATCGTGGGTAAAATGAATTAGCAC
>NWSH02000525.1:11383589-11406520 GCA_002382865.2 Heliothis virescens | reverse complement strand
AGTCTTAAGATGAACCTCTGTGAAAAAATTCAGCTTTATAGGTTCACGGGTTTCGGTCGTGCGATGTTGAGTCAGTGAATCAGTCAGGACTTAGAGTTTTATTTATATAGATAGAAGAAGACGAAGATAGAAGAAGAAGAAGATAGAAGACTACTCGACGCACCTGGATAAAAAGAAACCCTTCCTCGATAAATGAGCTATCTAACACTGAAAGAATTTTTCAAATCGGACCAGCAGTTCCTGAGATTAGCGCGTTCAAACAAACAAACAAATACTTCAGCTTTATAATATTAGTATAGATTCCACTAATTTTTTTTTGGCGTAACATGTAAAAAATACACTTGTAGGTCGACTAAAAACCTTTTGTCGATAAATTACTTATTCTAAAAGTATGAGAATGACTTGAAATAAAACTACTTATATGATACCACGTCATATTTTTCTCACATTTTTTTTTATTAACCCAACAAGAGCACCTACGTTTAAAAAACATCGATATAACAGTTAACAGAAAACTCTCACAATAGAAACTCGGCTATCAGCTTTCAGGCACGGCACGGCTTAACAAAAAAACCTACGGATCCCAACACGCTCGATCGAACTCTCGCAGGTTTTTATTCACGCATTGCGAACTAAAAGTTGTTTCCATTCAACTATAGGGACGTTACTCTTTAGGTGTTTTTTNCCTACGTTTAAAAAACATCGATATAACAGTTAACAGAAAACTCTCACAATAGAAACTCGGCTATCAGCTTTCAGGCACGGCACGGCTTAACAAAAAAACCTACGGATCCCAACACGCTCGATCGAACTCTCGCAGGTTTTTATTCACGCATTGCGAACTAAAAGTTGTTTCCATTCAACTATAGGGAAGTTACTCTTTAGGTGTTTTTTTTTTCATGCGTTTTAGTCTAGGTATATGCAGGCAACCTTAGAAGAGCTCGTGGCTAAGTCAGAGCCACGCGGATCGATCGACCGTAAAGTTAAGCAAACGCTTGGCGCGGTCGGTCCGTGGACGGGTGACTTGTCATAATGAGTTCTTCCGTGTTTCGTAAGGCACGATAAACTAGTGGGACCCCTCTGTCATTTGAACATCTTTGGCAGTCAGGGTATTCAGAAGCCCAAAGTCTGACAACCAGTCTAAACAAGGGCTATCGGAATGCCCGGGTAACTGGGTTGTGGAGATAGGTAGCTGTTCCATATAAACCGGTTCTCAGCTGCATTTGATTAGAGAGGAAGCCGACCCTAAAATTATTGGAAAAAGGCTATGCAGATGATAACAATTATTTTCTCTAAGAAATGAATTAATATACAGTTACTTATCGAATTATTTTATAAGAGAATCTGTGAGTATCGTCACATATTTTAAAACTATAGTTTAGTTCATAGGAGTTCGCAAGTGAAGTAGAAATTGAAGTATCGCCAGAGGTCGCCACTGAGCTAAGCCGACAACTGAAATACATGAAATAATTTTTCGTTTCAGCACAAAATACCGTAGTTGATTCCTGAAATATTTCAGGGGCTGTTCTTAGACGATAGCGAGGGAATTATTGGCGCATTCATTTTATATAAACTTTTCAGTTCAACTTATTTTGGAAAAGAAGAAAATCTTTAAGAGAACTTAGTTTTCAGTGATTTTGGGCCTTTAGAAAGTAGGAGAAGTTTCATTTTAACCTTAAGAAAAACTTGCTTTATCTATACTGTCACGATTATGAGTGAACTGGTATAAGTTATAGCTCGTCTTAACCCCAAGTTCATGGACAGTATAAAACGTTCGTTTTCTAAAAACAACTAGGTATTTGCTATGAATTTTCACATTCTTTCAAAGTTGTTTTAAGAAACACGGCCGTAAATGCTGTCGGTGAACTTTGGCCTAAGTTGTAATGATTAATGTCGGTCCTGCGCCTTATCTCTCTCCGGTCGTGTTGGATTGCCGTCCCATCGGGTTATGAGAGTGAGGGAATAGGGAGTGCACCTGTGTCTGCGCAAATGCTTGTGCACTATAATATGTCCTGCGCAGCTGGCTGATCTCCTTATATGAGAACAGCCGCCGTNCTCCGGTCGTGTCGGATTGCCGTCCCATCGGGTTATGAGAGTGAGGGAATAGGGAGTGCACCTGTGTCTGCGCAAATGCTTGTGCACTATAATATGTCCTGCGCAGCTGGCTGATCTCCTTATATGAGAACAGCTGCCATGGCCGACAATCAGCTAGGACGCTATTATTATTAATGATGCGCCACACTGCATTTTAAGTTTTTAAGTGCGCCATTGACCCCAATTCGACTTAGACGAGTTATATCCTTAGCAAAAAATAATTACATAAAGTACCTATCTTCCCAATAGCGCCACTTCTTTATATAAACGATAGGGGCTTCCCATAACACGGAGTCGATAAAGATTAAGAAGGGTTTAGATATAAAACGAAAGCCATTAGACCAAAAGGCTATCGCCCTAATCAGGGTGTACCCTTACCGAGGATTATTCCAGAAGAAAACCCGCCATTATATCGGCGTATTAGCTCAATCGGCCACATTATCTTGTTATAACGCATCGCTTATAAAAACGAAGTTAAGCTAACTTAGACTTTGAGCGAAGAAGAATGCAGATTTCTTAAGATATAATAAAATTTATTTTGCAACAAAATATTTTCTTATGTAACGACAGAGGTGGAGTAACGATAGACGAGAGAGGGACACAGATAATTAAACCACAGACCACAACTTGTGACAGAGCACAGATATATTATATTGAGCGTTTACAGATTCAACAAAGAGCCGCAGACTGTAGATTAAACTGTCGGTTGATAGTTGGCTTGATGGCTGGCTGAGAGTTTGAAAATATTAATCCAAGCAAACCTTATTACTGCGGAATTCAATATTCTATCTATCTCTTGTCTTGCTTACTAGAGATACGAATTTGACATTACTTGTACGGAGCTAATGTCATAATTCTATCTCTGGTAAGCAAATCCGCAGATAGATAGAATATTGAGAACGGCCGTAAGTCAATCTGATACCTGATCACAGTAATGTGCGGACTATTCATCTTCATATCGATTAAGGGTTCATTTATGCTAGACCGTGCCGGGCCCGAGCCGGGCACGAGCCGTGTCCGAGCCTCGTCCGTGCGACATGTTTATATTACAACGAGCGTGCGCCGAGTCCGCGGTGACTCGATACGGACTAGTGTTGTGTAGTGATTTTTCATTACGTTAACATATCTAAGTATTAATAATGGATTTTTCGCTATTGGAGATGGCAGCTATTGCTATTGCCATTGATGACGAGCAATCAAAACCAAAAAGAAATAAAAGAAAATGGGGTGTGCACCCTATTTGGAGAATGCGACGTCATGAAGGAGAATTTTTTACTCTATGTAGAGATTTATTAGATGATGAACAAAAATTCTTTGAATATTTTAGAATGTCTAAAGATAACTTTCATATCTTACTACATAAGTTAACGCCTACATAAGTTAATAGAGTACTGGGTACTTCCTAACGCACTCTATTAATTTTTCATCGTCCATGATAATAAATAGACGTGGTTCCTCCCTAAAATTTCGTCGGTGACTGCTCGGTCCCGCCACGGAAGAGTGTTTATGTTACAACGAGTCGCGACCGTGCGCGGGGCGGGACCGTGCGTCGTCCGGGCTCGGTCGGGGCACGGATGCCGCACGGACGCCGCTCGGTGTAGCATAAACACAAATAAACAGCTCCATATAAAATGTTCGTGGAGTTTTGAATCCGAGCCTCGTCCGAGCCCGGACGGGGCTCGGCTCGTGCCCGGCACGGTGTAGCATAAATGAACCCTTATATGAGCCCGATTAAATAATCGGCTGACTAAAAGTTTACAGTATGCGAGAGCTCTAAAGCTGTTCTTATTGAAATGAAATGAAATGAAATGAGATTTATTTGCAAGATTTATTCCAGAAGCAACATGCTTCTGGAATAAATCTTGCAAACAAGATCCGAACTGTGACGTCATGGAAACTAATAATGGCATGCCTCGTTCATTAGTTAAACAAGTTTTATCTATCTATTTACATCAACTGAGTTAATTTTACTCGAATACTAAGCGGAAATACACATACATTACGATAAATAAATAATTATATTGAGAACATACTGACAGTAAAATTATTACCACATCGAAACAAAAGAATGCTAATGGTCTGAAAGGCAATTTCAAGGCTCAACTCAATAGATTTGTTTAAGAGTAGCTCGAAATAATCAGCTATAAACACACACTAAAGTATATTTATTGGCGCATCTTTTATCAATTCGCGGTCCAAATGTTTGGCGATATTTTCTCTCTTAAAGCTTCCAATCGTGACTGGGAAACATGACGGTATTCTCAATACTGTTTGTGTTTTTGATACTTAGAATGTGTCTAGCGACATGTGTATTTAATTTCTGCTTAAATTGTAACCGATAGGAAATTAGGATTTCCTAAAGCAGCTAATTACTACACTTGGGCTATATAAGTTGCTGATCTGAAGATTAGATTAATTAGATTCAACTTCTTGGTCAATGAGACAGAAATAGCAGACCAATTTAATCAAAAAGGCTCATCTGCATTAACGATAGTGACATGCAAAATATGTATGTAATTACAGCCCTCGAACATAAAGGGGTCCAGTTGGATTCTCATTTCAGATGGACACTTATTTAGTAATTTATTATTTTCCCATCTACCATACAAGAGAGTCAATTCTACACACAGCAACGTGAAAACCAACCATCTGCTAACGCATTTACTCTAAATAACGTTGGAAGAGACATGCCACAAATTTATCGCTTCCGACAGCTTCGTGAACAAAAGCCTCTTTAATGATATTGATACTGCTGTTATCATGAATACTATAACTGTTGAAGGTTAATGGACTTAATACTAAACTGGCTTTACTGGAAGAAGCGAATTATATTTAACTCTAGTTTGTCAAATAAGTTGAAGTTTCAAAGCTGCGAGCCTAATGGATCCTTTGCAGTGTGCTAGAACTCCGAACCCTTGAGGTATTCCTCAAAACGCTCCTGTTTTGAACCGCACCAATGAATCGCTCCTATATTTATTCCTCGTATAAATAATTAACTCGAATAAATACCTAACACTTTTTATAGCATACTGTCAATCTTTCTACACCAGCAGGGTCAACTACTTGCAGCGGGCATACAGTGACCTGCGAGCCCTTCATACCAAAGCAGAACAGGTCGTAGAAGTAAAAAAAAAACTCAATTTCTCCACCCAACTATACTACTTCGTGGACGGAGAAGATGTTTCAATACGCAAATTCTATTGGATGTTTAAAAACTTCTGCGCACAGCTTCGCTTTGTTGGACTCTGGGCCTGATGCTGTCAACTTGCAAATCTTATGCAGAAACTGAAAATATATTTGTTGTGAACGCAGTCTAGCTTGGAAATTGCAAAATTTTAGCAAAATAAAATCAGGTCCTCAACAAATTGATTTTGAAGCGAAACGCTCCATTTAGCCGACGCCAATCTAAATCCTCACATTCCTGGACAATATATCGTGTCTATGTCCAAAAGATCAGGGTCCCATATGCATAAAGTTTGTGTTTTAATAGCCGATTCTGTTGAAAAGGGTTCGGGCAAATTTTTCGCTTGATAGCCTTTTATTTGTGGTGTAAGTTGTGAGTCTAGGGAGATTTTGTAGCAACAATGAGAAGCCTTCTTTGTTGATGCAAATCACACAGCGATTAAAAGGTAATGATCATTTTACTTTAAAATTAATACGAGGGCTTTATGAAGTTCCTGCCAAAAAACCTCAATTCTGAAGTTAGCCATTGGAACACTGATAGGTAGTCCAGTGCTTAAGAAATTACATCTACTTTTACCCGATTACGGGCTCTGGTTTTCCCGGGCCGTGAGTAAAACGAAAGCAAACACCTATTTCTATTTTTGTCTGAGATTATAAAATCACTTTGAAATCCATAATTCCTGCAAAATATTATTGACGTACCTATTCATTGATATCGCAAGATATTTTTCTTTTAATCGCTGGCGCCCAACCCTTAACCCATCCACAAGTCAACATATGGGGTCTACAGGGTAGCTCATCTTCATGACTCTAACATGGTTTTAGATTTTCACGTCCAGTTAAACATCCCAGCCAGCCAAAGATCCTTTTTCTATAAAACTTTTGTAAGATTTAAGGAAATGCAAAAATCTTTTGGAAAAATGNCAGTATGCGAGAGCTCTAAAGGGTTGTTCTTATTCCAGAAGCATGTTCGACGTTTTTCAAAACTTTTTTTTGAGATCCGAACTGTGACGTCATAGAAACTAGTAATGGCATGCCTCTTTCATTAGTTAAAAAATTTTTATCCATCTATTTACATCAACTGAGTTAATTTTACTCGAATGCTAAGCGGAAAAACACATACATTACGATAAATAAATAATTACATTGAGAACATACTAACAGTAAAATTATTACCACATCGAAACAAAAGAATGCTAATGGTCTGAAAGGCAATTTCAAGGCTCAACTCAATACATTTGTTTAAGAATAGCTCGAAATAATCAGCTATAAACACACACTAAAGTATATTTATTGGCGCATCTTTTATCAATTCGCGATCCAAATGTTTGGCGATATTTTCTCTCTTAAAGCTTCCAATCGTGACTGGGAAAACATGGCGGTATTCTTAGTAATGTTTGTGGTTTCGATACTCTGAAGAAATCATAAAAATGTACCTTATGGCATGTTTATGTAATTTGTAGATACTGGTATTGCAACCGATAAATTAGGATTTAGGTTTTAATTACTAAAATAAACTTCTTTGGTCAGTCTGACAATATACTTATGTTACCGACAAAGAATCATCTACATTTACGCTAGCATGCAATATAATTATAGCCCAATATCTGAATGCCAATGCTCTTTTACACAAAAAGCTTCTAGAGGAACATAGCTGGTAAGGTTTTGGCTACTAAAAGTCTGACACTCATTTAGTAATTTTTCCACTACCATAAGAGGGTCAATTCTACGCACAGCAATGGGAAAACCAGCCATCTGCTAACGCATTTACTCTAAATAACGTTGGAAGAGACATGCCACAAATTTTTTCGCTTCCGACAGCTTCGTGAACAAAAGCCTCTTTAATGATATTGATACCTCTGTTACCATGAATACTATAACTGTTGAAGGTTAATGGACTTAATACTAAACTGGCTTTACTGGAAGAAGCGAATTATATTTAACTCTAGTTTGTCAAATAAGTTGAAGTTTCAAAGCTGCGAGCCTAATGGATCCTTTGCAGTGTGCTAGAACTCCGAACCCTTGAGGTATTCCTCAAAACGCTCCTGTTTTGAACCGCACCAATGAATCGCTCCTATATTTATTCCTCGTATAAATAATTAACTCGAATAAATACCTAACACTTTTTATAGCATACTGTCAATCTTTCTACACCAGCAGGGTCAACTACTTGCAGCGGGCATACAGTGACCTGCGAGCCCTTCATACCAAAGCAGAACAGGTCGTAGAAGTAAAAAAAAAACTCAATTTCTCCACCCAACTATACTACTTCGTGGACGGAGAAGATGTTTCAATACGCAAATTCTATTGGATGTTTAAAAACTTCTGCGCACAGCTTCGCTTTGTTGGACTCTGGGCCTGATGCTGTCAACTTGCAAATCTTATGCAGAAACTGAAAATATATTTGTTGTGAACGCAGTCTAGCTTGGAAATTGCAAAATTTTAGCAAAATAAAATCAGGTCCTCAACAAATTGATTTTGAAGCGAAACGCTCCATTTAGCCGACGCCAATCTAAATCCTCACATTCCTGGACAATATATCGTGTCTATGTCCAAAAGATCAGGGTCCCATATGCATAAAGTTTGTGTTTTAATAGCCGATTCTGTTGAAAAGGGTTCGGGCAAATTTTTCGCTTGATAGCCTTTTATTTGTGGTGTAAGTTGTGAGTCTAGGGAGATTTTGTAGCAACAATGAGAAGCCTTCTTTGTTGATGCAAATCACACAGCGATTAAAAGGTAATGATCATTTTACTTTAAAATTAATACGAGGGCTTTATGAAGTTCCTGCCAAAAAACCTCAATTCTGAAGTTAGCCATTGGAACACTGATAGGTAGTCCAGTGCTTAAGAAATTACATCTACTTTTACCCGATTACGGGCTCTGGTTTTCCCGGGCCGTGAGTAAAACGAAAGCAAACACCTATTTCTATTTTTGTCTGAGATTATAAAATCACTTTGAAATCCATAATTCCTGCAAAATATTATTGACGTACCTATTCATTGATATCGCAAGATATTTTTCTTTTAATCGCTGGCGCCCAACCCTTAACCCATCCACAAGTCAACATATGGGGTCTACAGGGTAGCTCATCTTCATGACTCTAACATGGTTTTAGATTTTCACGTCCAGTTAAACATCCCAGCCAGCCAAAGATCCTTTTTCTATAAAACTTTTGTAAGATTTAAGGAAATGCAAAAATCTTTTGGAAAAATGTTGGTAGAAAGAATTTTTCCTGACAGTATTGACATGGGTGTGAGTTCAGAAGTACCTATAGCAAGCTTTTGACCTGAGTGTTTATATTAGGTGCTAAAGCTACCGCTTGCAGTTTCACCCGCGTTCCGAGAGACCTACTACCCGTAACTGGATGGAGATAAAAAATATATCATATATCCGTCTCCTGGTTCTAAGCTGCCTCCCCACCAATGTTCAATCGATGTTCAACCAAATCGGTTCTGCCGTTGCTGACTAAATAGTATAACTATCAAAAATTTATTTTATGTATGTTTTATTTTTTTATGTATTTTTTTTATGTGAAGTAAAGATAAAGAGTGTGTACTATGTAGAATGGCTATTATTTTATGACACTTGATCTTTATTCTGTGAGCAAATCATGGCAAAATCACTTATAACTTTTCAATTCTATTTATTACACAAAGCACCTAATTAGTATTGCTATCCTAGTAATAATGCAAACGGCATTACAATGGATTTGAACTAACGAGATATGTGAACCAGTCCAATTGGTTTTTGTTACTAAAATAGCCTGATGCAATCAACCGTATCATTACGTATTCTGTTGCTGTTCAAACCAATATTAGTTTCAACGCTATTTTACTCGTTTACTGAGGTAACTTCTATCCAGATCTCACGTAAAGGTAATTTTAATTATTCAAAGTCGTCACGTCATAATTTACAAAGAACAGCACCCCCAAAAGCGCCCCCCCCTTTCACCACTTTCTAGTGTTATGGTTGGAAAGAAGAAGTGGTGATAAACAAACTTCCCAACAACACAGCTGTCTATTACATTTTGTATATTGCATTATTTTTTTTTATTATTTTACAAATATTTTCATATTTTTAGTTCGATACAATACAATATTATTAAACACCAAAAATACACAATGTTATTTATCCACTTCAGAGCTGCCATCTGCGTTTATCTGTGAAATAATAATTTAATGAGAATATCTTTTATTTTCATTTTAGTAGGTTCCATCGCTACGCATTTTTTTATCTCAATCGGTTCAGCTGTTGTACCCAAAAATTGTAACAACCAAAACATAATTTTGTAATATTAGATCTTGTACAGACGCCAGCATATCAACCCACCACAATCTGTCAAATTTCTTCAATAGATTTTCAACCTTATCGCTATAGTGAAAGGTTAATGTTCGATTGGTAAAATTTGACAGATTAGCGATTCCCGCAGGCCGGTTAAAAAGTAGCCTATATCCTTTCTTAAACTCTGGACTATAAATATGTGGTTCCTTAGATTTAGTGTGAAAGCCCAACAGAGAAACAGAGAGAGTCATTTAGCATTTATAATCGGTACCTACTAACATTATAAAGCTGAAGAGTTTGTTTGTTTGAATGCGCTAATCTCAGGAACTACTGGTCCGATTTGAAAAATTCTTTCAGTGTTTTATAGCCCATTTATCGAGGAAGGCTATAGGCTATTTTTATCTGGGTGCGTCGAGTAGTTCCCACGGGACGCGGTTGAAACCGCTGGCGGGAGCTAGTATAGGTATAAACTAAGGAATAACTATACCGACCAGACCATTATCTAATCACCCTCTAGTAATCCGTTTAGAAATACCTTTTTAGGGACTACACTTAAGTAATGGCCGTTGTAAACTTGACTCATTTCGTGTAGTTTTTTAAAAGCCTAATTATTACTCAAAGGGAAATGTAATTAAGAAAAAAAACATTATTTAATGAGCTAGTGTACTAATGAGTTTATTTTATAAATATGTGTAAGGTATATTATTTTGTCATTCGTGATATCTATCGAGTGAGAGAAAGTTCTGTAGAATACATATAGAATTTTTGTTGGTTCATTTGTGAGTGAATTCAGTTTCAATTCAGTGTATCGTACATTTTTAAATTAAACTAACTAACTATAATAATGAATTCCCATCCTGATGAACCTACATGTCGTTGTGATTTTGTAAGTACATATTTATTTAGATTAACCAGTTACTGTCTTAGGGCCGGGTACTTTTTTTCCAGTGAAATTAATATTATAAAGCTGAAGATCTTAAAAAACACTGAACCTATTTGCAAAATTCTTTTTATTATTTGGCATTCTTTGGTATATTTTTGACCAAAAAATATTTGTCATGATATGGCAAAATTTAAGTTTAGAGTGATCAAAATTATTAGTAGCGGATACTTAGTGACTTTAAAATTTGGAGTAACTGAAGTTTTCTTTATATTTGCAGGTTAACCGTTGGCTAGACAAGCACGAGAAGTATTTCTCCCCATCATCCCGTATCCCGAAGTCTACCACCTTCTCTCAATACGTGTATGGACGTCAAGAAAGATTCAGCAACGAACCTCTTTATTACATGAAGATTTTACCTGCTTCGCGTAAACTTTCTACTTTTAAACCTATTCAACATTAGCCTAAGCAATGATACTTTGGAATATCTTTTTATGTTTAATTTGAAATAAATACTGCAATGTTACTTAACTATAAACTTTTTAACTTCAAACTTTTAAGTTTGACATCGAGTCTATTATGCGGTTGTGCGGTTGCCATGTTTGACAGTACAAACGATAGCAGATTAACCTACCCGTATCTGTTAAATTTTACCAATCGAATATTTACCTTCCTCTATTGGGATAAGGTTGAAAATCTATTGAAGAAATTTGACTGATTTTGGTAGGTAGGCTGGCGACTGTACATATATAGCTGCATACGTTTGAAACTTTATCTAACGGAAACGTTCAACTTACTATTAACTTATTAATAAGACTACCTAATTGAAAAAAATATGTTTAGTTTAAGACAATAATAAATAATTGTTTCATATTATAATTATTTTTTTACTGAATCTCATAGAACGCATTTATAATTGATTCATATAATTTCCTTTCAATCACTTTCTTGACACTTTTAGAACGAATTTACGAAAGTTTCTTATGCCCCTATCTTAATTCATCTGTAATGCCCCTATCTTTAAATCTCAATAAACGCAGTCTCCTCAATAATTTTCTCCTAAAAAAAAAAATTCCGCGTTCTTTTTTCAAATGAAACACAATCATCCAGCCAGTACTAGATCGGAATCAGAACATTAATCTCGAAACAAGAGGCCGAACCCTCGGGGGTCCGTAATCGTATTACTGACTCGTCGGAGATGCATTCCTAGTTAATTATTTAGACCTCTTAAGGTAACAGGAAGAAAGGTTTTAGTCTGTACTTTTTATAGCTATGAGGAATCTATACTTCTTACCTATGTTATAAATGCGAAAATTTGAGAGGATGTTTGTTACTCTTTCACACGAAAACTACTAGACGGATTTTGATGAAACTTAGCTTTTTATCCGGGTGTAGGAAGTAATTCTCTCGAAAACTAGATGAAACCAATGAATTATAAAGTTGTTTGTTTGAGCGCTCTAATCTTAAGAACTATGGGCTGGTTTGTAAATTCTTTCAGTGTTAGATAGCCTATATGGACGAAGTTTACCGCAGTTTGCGAATAAAACTTCTAAGAATAGCTTAATGTTGGATACCAAAGGAAAATGCAGTCTAGTAAAATTGAAATCAATAATTTTCGAATTGTTCAAAGCTGCGTTAAGAAATCTAATTTACACTTTTGACGGTATTTCAGCAAAAGATGGACGGACACAAAAATCAGAACGGATCATTACGTTTCCTTTGAAACCCCGAAAAATCTAGGCAAAATCGAATTTGCTTTGAATAAGGATAAAAAACAGCGTCGGTATTAATCCGGGCCGGGTAAGGCCGGGTATAAATTGTGGTGGCCGGGCAAAATCACATGAAAATCCGGATGTTCGGTACCTACCGGTTTAAATCAGGATTATATTTGATGTTTGGTCGGGGAATGACTTAATACGGTTTCTTTTACTTTGGTGTTTTTGCATTTATTTTTTTGACAAAGGTGACTTTTTTGGTTAGTGAAGGGTTTTTTTGTATGAAATAAGGGTGGTGTTTTTGAAATAACTATTATTAGAAGAGAGAAAACAATTATTTTTAATTACGATATTTCCAAGAGTAAACGTACCTAAGAGAATACGTACTTACTTACCTATCAACATAGCATCCAATAAAATAGAAGATTCCCTTATTAATTTACGACGGCATAATAGACCTTGCTAATTCTTTCGGTCAATCCCGCAGCTTTGAAATGTGGATTCAGATTTTTTTTTATAACCAATTAGGTACAGACAACAGCAGGTCAACGTATACTAATCTGTCAAATTATACCAATCGAACATCAATCTTCCACTATTGTGATAAGGTTGAAAATCTATTGCAGAAATTTGACAGATTGTGGTAACTTGGTGTCCCATTGTCTGTACCTATAAAAGTTTCAAACCCCTTCTTACCGAAGTCACAGCCATGAGTCCTCTTCACCTTAATTAAGAAAGTAAATCTCCTCCAAAAACAAACTATTTGTAAAAGATTTAATATGTTACCATTTATCAAAGGTTGATCACAAAAAGATAATCACGTACCAACGATTGGATCGCCAAAATGTTTCTAATCAAAGCCTTAAATGCCCTACCAATAAAATATGGGGCTATTAAAATTTTACGTGCCCTATAAAGACGATTATACGACCAATCTGTAAGTAAAACGAGCGGATTTTAGAATTTTAGGATTAAGATGTTGTTAAGACCAATTTTAATTGTTTCTCTACTTTTAGTAGTTGATTAATTAATTGAGCTACTTCAATTTGCTGTGTTTGAATTTGACAATGCTTCTAGAACATTTTTACAACCCTAAAAACGCTTTCACATTTGCGGTTTTTGTCGCACGTAGGTAAGCGTTCGGTTTTCAGTGCATTGTGGCATTCCGGGTGGCAAAACATCTGTCGCACGCTTCTAGGTGTCGTCGCTTGAACTTGTAATTGGCAAGTGTTTATGAGTTTACGCGCCGCGTTCTAGGGCAGATAATCTAGCGGAAATCCACTGATATGAAAGCGCTTTAACATCAACTGCCTCGTTGGTCTAGCTGTCTGACTGCTGTGCACGAGGTCTCAGGTTCGATTCCCGGATCGGGCCGAAATCGCTTTGTGGGTTTTAGAAACTTTCACAAAGCAGCGCGGATCTGGAAGTCGGTGATTGATACACCCGTGCATCGGAAAGCACGTTAATGTCGATCCTGCACCTAATCTCTCTCCGGTCGTGTCAGATTGCTGTCCCATCGAGTTATGAGAGTGAGAGAATAGGGAGTGCACCTATGTCTGAGCAAATGCTTGTGCACTATAATATGTCCTGCGCAGCTGGCTAATCTCCTTATATAAGAACAGCCGCCGTGGCAGACATCAGCTAGGTCGCTCTAAATATCAGACCATCTCTTCAGTATTTTTTTTTTATTTTAGCTAATTGAATTGGCCACTTTTTGTGGGTGGAATGAAAATTATTTTTCAATTTTTGAATAAAAGTTAGGTATATACGACAGCAGGACAACGTATACGAATCTGTCAAATTTTACCAATCAAATATTAACCTACCCAATGTTGTGATAGGGTTGAAAATCTATTGCAGAAAGACAGATTGTGGTAACTTGATGTGCTATCGTCTGTACATATAACTCTACTCTATTATAAGTTTTAAGAAAACCTTCATATTTTCCGGTAAATTAATAAAACTGCGTTACCAGTTTAGAATATAAATATGAGCAATTTAATTCTGCTTCATATAAAACTTAAAGTTTATTAAGCCCTTAAAATATCTTGTTAAACAAGTTAGCCCCAATTCTTATCTAAGCCTTGCAATAAATATGCGGATTTTAACTTAGAGCAGACTTTTCTCAGTAAAGTTATTGTTGCTAGATAAGAACAAACTTTTAAAATTAGTCTAGATACTGCGTAGGCTGAAGAAGAGTTCCTGACTAAGTCAAAACTGCGCAGTTCGATCATCACTTGGTGGATGGGTGACTATATTGTAATGACGAGTTCTTCCGAGTTTAGAAAGGCACAATAAATTTGTGGACCCCGGCTGTCATTTGAACATCTTTGGCAGTTGTTACGGGTAGTCAGAGACCATCGGGTATCGTGTTTCCCGGGTAACTGGCTTGTGAAAGCATAGGCAGTCGATCAATATAAGACATGGTTTTTAGCTGCATCTGGTTAACTTTGAATGTGACCCCAATGTGTGTAAAGGCTAGGCAAATGATGACTGGCATAGCCAACATTTTTGAAGACTGTTTTAGCATAGATATACTCTTACAGGCGTACTCAATGTGCTATCTGTTGATTTTCTTACTGCTGATAGAATTTTGACATCAGCTCCTTTCGAGTAATGTTGAATTCCTGTCTATAGTAAACAAAAACAAGTGATATATCCCCCTGTAGATATGTTTTTGTTTTATTGTGTGAAGTTTTGTGTATGTGTGTATGCAAATAAACGTATTTGCTTTCCTTTCTTTCTTTTAAGGAATGGTTATATTAGGTCTAGGATGGAAATAAAACACAAAATATAATCAGCAGTAATATTTTAAATTGCTTTGAATCACAATTTTGTAGTGTTTATAGATTATAATAATTACAAAGGAAGATTATTTTTTTGTTCAAAGTACACTTATCCAACAGCTCGTCAACATGCACTCTCGTGTCCATCATCTCAGAATATTTTACAAAAAGATAAATTATTATTTTCATTATCAAAATTATTTTTAACCTAAATGAAATGTAAAATATAACTTTCTATAATTTTAACAAATTAAAAATAATATTTTGTTACTATTTAAAATTATAACGCTATTCCAAATACATTTGAAATGTAAAATTAAAAATAATGTTTTTAAATAAAAGTAAAAAACACATTGAAATCAATTCTCGTTCACAAAATCATTATGAAATATTGAATACATTCATAAGAAATAAGTACATGATTAATTACGATTATAAATACTTAGGAACAATATTGTTTATTTACAGTTCACACAAAATACTTATAAAACTAAAATAAAAAGTAAAAAAAAAACACCGAGGACTAAAAACAAATTGTGACGGAAAAAATACTAATTTTATTTTTCGGAAATTATTTACAACTCATTTTCAAGATTATTTACTTTTAAAAATACATGTTCTAAAATACATTTTACGTAATTATTTCAATTAGAATTCATAGAATTTCATGTACCAAAGATTGAATTACAAAAAGAGATTCTATGGTGTTTAAGGGGACAATCACTATTCATTCATTCGTTCCTCCATATTGGTGTTAGAACCTTGAAACTGGCAGTACGTAACAATTTCTTATATTCGCTAATATTAAAGAAAAACTTATATACAACGCTTAAGATTGCATATAAACAATTATATTAATTAAAAAATTAAATAACATCATAAAATTCGCTATCAAACGCTCGTAATCTATGTAAATTTGTTAAAAAGCAATAATACTAGTAGCCAGCTATGAAATATAGGATTGTAATGATTTTTGAAAAATTTGAATTATTTTTCTACAATAAAGTGACTAGAGTATTAGTAACTAAAGATTTTAACGGCAGATAAATTCTGTATACTATTAGGACTAAATCAAACACTATTGCACTATTTAAATTTTAAATAATTATTATTTACTAAAAAAAATGCCTAGTCAACCTTTTGTTGAATTAGCTACTAAGAAAAAACCTGTGCTTGACTAAAATTTGCTTCAAAATATTATTACAATCCTACGAAAAGAATTTAGCAGCTACGAACATTATTATTAAATGAACTTCTAAAAATCTAGCATTTTATATAAAAAAAAATACAACTAATATCAAACGCGAGTGTTGAAAACGTTCAAAGTTATAATTAAGTATCTAAGTGATATGCAATATACTTTAGGCAGGCTCATTTTGATAAAAAAAAAACAGTAAAACATTTTTTAACACAGACGTCATCGAAATTAGTTTTAGCCATTTATTTAGAACAATTTACGAATATCGTTTAAATGAAAAATATATATTTTTTTAAATTAAAATTAAAAAAAATGACTAAAACTAAAATAATACGCCTCGTCAAAAGTATACGCAAGCTACTGCGAAATCAGAAATCGCTTAAATAACAGATGTTTGTAACTTAAAACTACATTAAAACGATAGAGGCTACAAATAAATGCCTTTTGCAACTTTTTTTTATCACATTTTCGTCAAAAGAAACTTGCCTACGGCATAATAAATTCATAAAGCTCAACTAGTTACGGCCCACCCTAAAAGATAAAAGAAATCCAATCATATTCTCACTATATCTCATTCCAGTACCAGTTAGTAACAATTTCTATCATTTTTAGTCTTAGGAATACTTACTAAATATGAAGTTAAAATGTGTGAACAAGCTTCTTATAATATAATAATAAAAAGTATTAGTTAAACTTTTAGTTTTAAATTCTATGTATAGATTTCAAGTTTTTTTTTTATTATTTCATATAATAGTAATTTATCTAACTATATCTACTTCTAGTGCACTATCTTTTAGCTGTGGTCAATCACTAAGCCTTGCCGTAAGTGTGCCGGTTTTATTATCCTTAAAAGTTTTTTATTGCTTTCGTTCATTTGTTAAAGATAAAATTAATAACATTTTAAACTAAAGTTTTTAAGAGTTTGCTTGATAAAACTTTTTTACAAAAATGAATTCGTTTTTTTTCTATTTTTTGGGTAATTGACACTTCTTTTTAAAAAGAAAAGATAAAAATATGTTTTTGGTAAACTTTGGCATCTTTTAAAATAATGTTTAGACTTTAAAAAAATGTAGGATAATAAAAGAGCCACAGTTATCGGTGGCACTAACAAGCGTCTATATTTCAACTGTATTGTGACGATCGCGTGGATATTAAAATACTCTTTCTTTACAAATCGGAGTTTATTCACCACAAAAATATTATTGCTTTCAGAGGTTCTGCGTTACTGAGAAAAATATTTTTTAAATTTATTTTTTTGTCTTATTTCCGCCCGTATCGCATTTTAATAACATTATCAGCGCTCCATAAGCAATCGTGCAGGCTATCTAAAAATATAGGTATACGCATGACCACTAGCTAAACGAACTATTTGTTCGAAAATCAAGACTGAAATGATAGAATAACTTTTATGGAAAATTAATACATCAAAACTTTTGGCGCAATACATCTCGAAATACTGGTATCGTACCCGCCATTACTACATATACATATATAAATATAACATCTTAAAATTAGCGATCCAAAAATATGAAATATACATGTTGTATTAGTGCGCCCCCGGAGCGCCGCGCGGCTGTACCGCGGCCGTACCGCGTTTGTACCACGCCTGTACCGCGTTTGTACCGCGGCTGTACCGCGGTTCCGCTGTCACGTAGGCCCGCGATACGTGGCGACGTAATGCGATCGCTGCCGGAGGGTGCAAAAGCCGCCACAACTGACGGCTTTTTCTCAATCCTCGTCGCGTGGTTTTATTTTTTACTCTAATAAAACAACGTTGGTACATCCCCAACAAACCCCAGAAATTTGAAAGCTTGCTACGAAATATACAACGTTTTTACCACTTTATTCAACTCTGGGCCTCTTCAAAATCTAAATAAACAGGAATATATCGGAATGTACGACCAGTTGAATTCAAATTACAGAAGATGTAAGAATTTTTCAAGAAAAACTAAGTTTACAAATCTAATTAAAAATATCATAAAATGAACGCAATTAAAGAAAGTTAAACGAGATAACTAGAAGTAAGTTTGAGAACTCAAAGTACCAGGCCCTGCTCAAGCCAAAGCGTCCTTATTCGTTCGAAACTTTTGCTTTAATAAAATACGAATCGAAAATATCTCGACTGTAGCACGTCTTCCTTATGGTTAAGCTATGATATTCTATTATTTCTTATACTATAAAACTTTACTTGTTTACTCGTTAACAATATCAGAGAATTTCAGAAAGGGAATATTTAGGTTTTATTTTCTATTTTAAGTGGTGCAACAACCTTATTTCTTCATGAACGCTAGGTAGGTATGGCGTTCAGCATAAGCGATGGATCTAACGCAAAGATCTCTATCTAAAACAACTAATAGTAGAGTGTAGGTTAGTTGATGAAAATTCCATAAGGTAGAATCCGCACTTTTTGAAATAGGAACTAGGGGGAGGGAGAAACCGAATTAATGACAAGTGGCGGGAAGAAGACGAAAACTGATTGAAACCAAGGTAGTGGTAAACCGGTCGGAAGTCCTTCATAAGTTTAGATCTAATTACAGGAGTCTCTAGAGATAGATCATGTTCGATGATATCTAAGGCTTCATCTTCAATGCATAGACTAAAAGATTAAAACTATTTTAGGCTGGAATGAAACTAAACTTGTAAACTTCGACCGAAACTACACTGCGTAATTGACTTTTATTTCTGCTTTAAATAGATAAAATCTCAAAATACTCCAGTCGTCGGGTTTAATTGTATATACGCTAAGTGGCATCTATTTATAGAACAGTGGCTTTTTTAATAATTGATTGTGTACTTAACCTACATATTTTAAAAACTCATGTGCTGAGAGCACCACGGGTTACATGTATCGGATTAGAAATATTATGAACATGTTCGTAGTTTTTTTACAAAATAGAACAAGTTACTTCGGGATCTAAAGTTCGAAGCAAATAACCAACAGAAATCTCAGTTAAATTTCAATATCAAATCGGTTTGCATTGACCGTGAACGCAAAAGCCAAACGTTACGCGCACCATTTTTCACAGATTTCATGGATTTCCAAAAATTTTGCGTCACAGTGCTTACGAAAATTCTCCAAGCCAACGTTTGATGATCTAGGTTTAATTCTTTACATCAATTTGAGTTTTCAAAATATATGATTCCAATAATGTTCTACAAAATATCTCAAAATACATTAGAAAATATATATACAATACGATAAATTTATAAACTATAATAACGCTGTCTATGACCTGAAGATGTTTAAAAATAAAGAATTAATCGAAATCTACCTCGAACAAGTCATTTCTAAGGCAAAACATATTCACTTCCCTAGCTCACACACGATTGGCTAACAATGCGTGATTTAGGTTAATCTTTAAACGCAGACGAAACTGCGGAAATCACATAGACAAGACGAAATACGACAATTGATCGTATCCGAATACATCGTTCAATCACGTCAATAAATTGTTTTGGGGATCGAATCAATAAGGTGCTTTGAGAAAGAAAATGTACACAGCGATTTGTGATAGTCAAATACTTTTAGTTTGATCTACAATTAATTACGATTCATACAAAAGAATTGTTTAAAGAACATTTCAAATAGACAAGGCCTGAGTAGTTCACAACTCCGATAAGAAACCTGTTCTCGTGAAGTAAGCTAGTTATGTCAGTTTTGATAATGTGAAGGGCAGTTGATGTAATACGTATTTTGAATACACAATGTAAATGAAATCACGACATACACTTTTAAGAAAATATCGACTTGTTAAACTCAAGGATGAAGTAAAATCTATGATAGAAGATAGATTGAAAAAATATAGTTGTAGAAAGAAAATAGTGTCCGTTGAAATAAGCCGTTATTAAATTTTAACCAGAAGCTCTCAGGTAGAAGATCTTGTCCACGTTCATTGTGGCGTTTCCGGTGCAAGGTAATCAACGTCCTAGAAGATACAAACCCATTAGAATCTAGGAAACTATGATAATAAATTTCAAGATCATGCAATTTTAAAATGATGACACAAAGTCAGCAACAAGATGCTAAAAGATAAAAATAACATGAAACAATCAAAATAACAATCCAATGTTGCCTGCTGGACAAAGGCCTCCCCCAAGCAGGGGTGATTTGTCCATTTCACAAGCCCTGAGGCTGCAATTCTAGGTTAGGAGGTTTTTACTAGTTTCTTCTTTACATGTCAATGATGATTAGGATCTAGATCATGATGTTCCTCAACCTGTTGGGTGCGGTGGGAGGAGTATTGGTGAGCGCTGCACGAGCTTTGGCGACAATCCGGCGACCGCCGGACCCCCTCAGCTTTTCGGCTCGCGCGTTCTGCAACCTGCCGCAAACCGAAGAATACGTATTATAAAAACTACAGGTAATGAAAATTAAAAACAACAAAAGAAAGTATTTTTTTTCTTCAATATAGCCTAGAAGAACAAAATCTTGAATTATCTTTCGCTACGAAACTTACGTAGCTGTATACTCGTCCCATGTGGCTAAGCAGCGTGAAAAATAGTTTTGGGATGATTAAATTAAATCCAATTGCAATAAATTGAATAGTATATAAATATTATTGTATCGAAGAACAAAATCTCAGTAACCATGCTGATATTGAAACAAAAACTCCAAACACAGCTTTACGAAATCATAAAAACCTAAAAGATTACAACTATTATCTGAAGACAGACAAAAACATAATACCATTGAGAGCCCCACAGATTCTATGATACTTTTCCACCTACACAGGCTAAGCTCTAAATTCAACAAAACTCGCATAAAACAAGGTTGAACAAAACCCTCACTTTAATTTAATTTAACAACAAGTCCTGTAAGTTTACAAAATCATGCTCTAAAAGATTCTCTTATCGAAAGGAGAGGACAAACTTGGGTACAGTTGATTTATCTATTCCGCCCGCAGATACTGAGTTTGGAGAAAAGCTAAAATGTTTCATTCAATAAAGTAGCAAACTGATTCCGGCTTAGATACTTCGGAGGGGTTCGAGTTGCGAGCCAGTAGGCCAAATTAATTTAGCATTGACTGGGAATGGAACTAACGAAAAAGGCGATCTTTAATTGCTGGAAGATTTGGCATTATTCCGTGTTTGATTCTCTTTATTATTTTAAGGGTATGTTTTTGATTACATCAGTGACTGGGTTGGGTTTGGAAAGCAAGGCTTATTTACAATCTACTTAACGATTTTCGAAAAGTGATATTTATTTGTTCTTTCATATTTCCGTTATCAAAAATATGATTATCAAGCAACATAAATATCATTCCAACTGAAACAACCGACTTTTGTGTAATCTTAACTTTCTATATTAAAGCCTTCAGAAGTTTGAAGCCAAAAGTTGTTCTCCTTCGAAAATGAACCCTCCCTTTCTGGTTATAAACATTAGATATTTGGATATCGAAAATTTGAAAGTGAGCCCCAATTTTGTCAGGAGTTAAATTTACTTCTCGTTTTGAAATTATACCTTTCCACCTTATGCAGTGGGGTTCCGAACACAAAAAAAAATAACTAGCTTTTGTGGGAATCAACTTTTCAGTTTATATATGAGTTTTAATAAACTTATCTTCCAGTTCATCATTATTTTGGTATATCTGGTAGTGCAAAATAGGTTATATAAACATAAGTTAAAAATAAATAAAAAACTATTTTTATTGCTTCTAACCACTTGATAAAGAATTTGGTAAAATTAACTTAAGGTCAGAGAAGCAAAATAATGAAAAACGACAATATACCAAAAATAAAGTCAGTAGATACAAAAAGCTTCTTAAACGATGTCGTTAATCTCCAAAGCGCAATTAAATCACCCCGAATACTTGATACACAAACACCACTTTACAAGAAACCCGTTAATCCCCGAAAAGATTCTAAATAACAAACAACAACACAAATTAACTTACAATTGGGAAACACACAAAAGGACCATTACGTTCAAACAATAAGAGGAACGGTGGATTTAGTGGGTCGCAGGGTTTATTACAAGACCACTAAATTTGGCTGAATTAAGGGTACTCTGAATAAGAATTAGCAATCAAGTTATAGATTAACGCTATTTATGAGGACTACTGATGTCCTCGTTTGGTAAGTTAACGGTTTGTGAAAGCTGAATATGCAGTTATATAATTGGTTGGACTCGTTGGAATAATTTTGGTGTTGAAATCCATTTTTTTAGGCCTTTCGCGTGTTATTTGGGTGTCTTTGATAAAAACATTTCCTTATTTATATTGCAGTTAGCACTCATATTTTTCAGTTCAGTTAGAGTCAGTGCGGATGCGCGGCCGAGTACGGCCGCGTTTTGCGCTGCACTGTATGAATTTTATATTCTCGCGAATTGCGCGGCTCTAGCCGCTGCCCGGTTTTCGCTATGAGTTCTCAACGCTCATAGCAATGAAGTTGCTGGCATTTTAAATTAAACATCCATCGCTACATGGACGAGAGATCAAGCATCTTGCCAGATCTGCAAGTTCAATCGTTTCAAGGAGGATGAAATTAGGCAGTGCCAATTGCTGCTGTTCAGACGCTTGGCAAAGTAGCCAGATGCCGTCGTCGTCGAAGAGATGGCACAGAAAGAGTCTCAGGACATCGTTAACGTTGTTGAAGGAAGACCGACCCCGACGACGTGCCTGAATCGTGGCGAAGGATCTGCACAAGCTTTCCTCCCGTCACGTTCGACCACGTAGATTGTGACCTAGGCTGCTGAAGGTCATTACATTTCCTGAAGCAAACCAGGCCGAGATGCAGCCATCAGCTTGGAGGCGTCTAATCAACACCATCAGGTGATCTATCGCAGAAATAGTATC
>NWSH02000525.1:11364252-11376406 GCA_002382865.2 Heliothis virescens | reverse complement strand
GTTCGATCAATATAAGACATGTTTTTAGCTGCATCTGGTTTAACTACTTTGAATGTACCCAATGGTGTAAAAGGCTAGCAATGATGACTGGCATAGCCAACACTTTTGATGAAGACTGTTAGCATAGATAACTCTGCAGGCGTACTCAATGTGCTTATCTTTGATTTTACTTACTGCTGATAGAATTTGACATCAGCTCCTTCTGGAGTAATGTTGAATTTCCTGTCTATAGTAAACAAACAAGTGATATATCCCCTGTAGATATGTTTTGTTTTAATTGTGTGAAGTTTTGTGTTATGTGTGTATGCAAATAAACGTATTTGCTTTTCTTTCTTCTTTAAGGAATGGTTATATTAGGTCTAGGATGAATAAAATCACAAATATTATCAGCAGTATATTTTAAATTGCTTTGAATCACAATTTTGTAGTGTTTATAGATTATAATAATTTACAAAGGGAAGATTTATTTTTTGTTCAAAGTAACTTATCCACAGCTCGTCAACATGCACTCTCGTGTCCAATCATCTCAGAATATTTTCAAAAAGATAAATTATTATTTTTCATTATTCAAATTATTTTTAAACCTAAATGAAATGTAAAATATAATTTCTATATTTTAACAATTAAAAAAATATTTTGTACTATTTTAAAATTTAATAACGCTGATTCCAATACATTGAAATGTAAATTAAAATTAATGTTTTTAAATAAAAAGTAAAAAAACACATTGAAATCAATTCTCGGTTCACAAAATCATTATGAAATGAAATGAATTCATTCATAAGAATAAGTAAGTACATGATTAATTACGAATTATAAATACTTAGGAACAATATTGTTATTAAGTTCACACAAATACTTATAAAACTAAAATAAAAGTAAAAAAAAAACACCAGAGGACTAAAAACAAATTGTGAACGAAAATAATAATTTTATTTTTCGAAATTAATTTACAACTCATTTCAAGATATTTACTTTTAAAATACATGTTCTAAATACATTTTACGTAATTATTTCAATTAGAATTCATAGAATTTCATGTTACCAAAGATTGAATTACAAAAAGAGATTCCTATGGTGTTTAATTGGACAATCACCTATTCATTCATTCGCGTTCCTCATATGGTGTTAGAACCTTGAAACTGGCAGTACGTAAACAATTTCTATATTTCGCTAAATATAAAGAAAACTTATCTACAACGCTTAAGATTGCATATAAACAATTATATTAATTAAAAATTAAATAACATCATAAATTCGCTATCAAACGCTCGTAATCTATGTCAATTTGTTAAAAAGACAATAATACTAGTATTCCAGCTATGAAATATAGGATTGTAATGATTTTTGAAAAATTTGAAATTATTTTTCTACAATAAGTGACTAGAATATTAGTAACTAAAGATTTTACGGCAGATAAATTCTGTTATACTATTAGGACTAAACTCAAACACTATTGCACGTATTTAAATTTTAAATAATTATTATTTACTAAAAAAATTGCCTAGTCAACGCTTTTTGTTGAATTAGCTACTGAGAAAAAAACCTGTCTTGACTAAAATTTGCTTCAAAATATTTATTACAATCTACGAAAAGAATTTAGCAGCTACGCGACATATTATTAAAGAACTTCTAAAAATCTAGATTTTTATAATAAAAAAAATACAACTAAATCAAAACGCGAGTGTGAAACGTTCCAAAGTTATAATTAAGTAATCTAATGATATGCAATATACTTTAGGGCAGGCTCATTTTGATAAAAAAAACAGTAAACACTTTTTGAACACAGACGTCATCGAAGATTAGTTTTAGGCCATTTTTATAGAACAATTTTAGCGAATATCGTTTAAATGAAAAAATATATATTTTAAAATTAAAATAAAAAAATGACTAAAACTAAAATAATACGCCCTGTCAAAAGTATACGCAAGCTACTGCCGAAATCAGAAAATCGCCTTAAATAACAGATGTTTGTACTTAAAACTCATTAAAACATAGAGGCTTACAAATAATGCCTTTTGCAACTTTTTTTTATCACATTTTCGTAAAGAAACTTGCCCTACGGCATAATAAATTCATAAAGCTCAACTAGTTACGGCCCACCCTAAAAGTATAAAAGAAATCCAATCTATTCTCACTATATCTCATTCCAGTACCAGTTAGTAAAATGTTCTATCATTTTAGTCTTAGGAATCTTACTAAATATTGAGTAAAATGTGTGAACAAGCTTCTTTAATATAATAATAAAAGTATTAGTAAACTTTTAGTTTTAAAATTCATGTATAGATTTAAGTTTTTTTTTAATTATTTCAATAATAGTTAATTACTAACTATATCTACTTCTAGTGCAACTTCTTTTAGCTGTGGTCCAATCACTAAGCCTTCGCGTAAGTGTGCCGGTTTTATATCCTTTAAAAGTTTTTTAATTGCTTTCGTTCATTTGTAAAGAATAAAATTAAATAACATTTTAAACTAAAGTTTTTAAGAGTTTGCTTGATAAAACTTTTTTACAAAATGAATCGTTTTTTTTTTCTATTTTTGGTTAATTGACACTTCTTTTTAAAAAGAAAAGATAAAATATGTTTTTGGTAAACTTTGGCATCTTTTAAATAATGTTAGACTTTAAAAAAATGTAGGATAATAAAAGAGCCACAGTTATCGGTGTGACTAACAAGCGTCTATATTTCAACTGTAATGTGACCGATCGCGTGATTATTAAAAATACTCTTTCTTTACAAATCGGAGTTTATTCACCACACAAAATATATTGCTTTCAGAGGTTCTCGTTACTGAGAAAATATTTTTTATTATTTTTGTCTTATTTCCGCCCGTATCGCATTTATATAACATTATCAGCGCTCCATAAGCAATCGTGCAGGCTATCTAAAAATATAGAGTATACGCATGACCACTAGCTAAAACGAACTATTTTTCGAAAAATCAAAGACTGAAATGATAGAATAACTTTTATGAAAATTAATACATCAAAACATTTGGCGCAAATACATTCGAAATACTGGTATCGTACCCCGCCATTACTACATTATACATATATAATATAACATCTTAAATTAGCGATCCAAAATATGAAATATACATGTTGTATTAGTCGCCCCCGGAGCCGCCGCGCGGCTGTACCGCGGCCGTACCAGCGTTTGTACCACGCCTGTACCGCGTTGTACCGCGGCGTACCGCGTTCCGCTGTCACGTGGCCCGCGATACGTGGCGACGTATGCCGATCGCTGCCGGAGGTGCAAAAGCCGCCACAACTGGACGGTTTTTCTCAATCCTCGTCGCGTTGGTTTATTTTTTCTCTAATCAAAAAAAAACGGTTGTACATTCCCCAACAAACCAGAAAATTTGAAAGCTTGCTACGAAATATACCAAACGTTTTTACCCACTTTATTCAACTCTGGCCTCTTCAAAATCTAAATTAAAACAGGAATATATCGGAATGTTACGAACAGTTGAATTCAATTACAGGAAAAGATGTAGAATTTTTCAAGAAAAAACTAAGTTTAAAATCTAATAAAAATATCATAAAAACTGAACGCAAATTAAATTAAAGTTAAACGAGATAACTAAAGTAAGTTTTGAGAGACTCAAAGTAGTACCCAGCGCCCTGCTCAAGCAAAGCGTCCTTATTCGTTCGAAAACTTTTGCTTTATAAAAAAATACGAATCGAAAATATTCGACTTGTAGCACTGTCTTACTCTATATGGTTAAGCTATGATATTCTATTATTTCTTATACTATAAAACTTTACTATGTTTACTAACGTTGTTAAAATATCAGAGAATTCAGAAAAAGAATATTTAGGTTTTTATTTCTATATTTAGTGGTGCACAACCTTATTTCTTCATGAACGCTAGGTAGGTATGCGTTAGCATAACGGAGATCTAAAACAAAGATCTCTATCTAAACAACTAATACGTATATTAGGTAGTGATGAAAATTCATAAGGTAGAATCCGGACTTTTTGAATAGGAACTAGCTGGGGAGGGAGAAACGAATTAATGACAGTGGCGGGAAGAAGACGACGAACTGATGAAACAGGTAGTGGTAAAACCGGTCGGAAGGTCCTTTTCATAAGTTTAGATTCTAATTACAGGAAGTCTCTAGAGTAGATCCATGTTCGATGATATCTAAGGCTTCAACTCAATGCAAGACTAAAGATAAAAACTATTTTAGGCTGGAATGAAAACCTATTGTAAACTTTCGACCGAAACTAACTGCGTAATTACTTTTTATTTCTCTTAAAACGATAAAATCTCAAAATACTCCACAGCTCGTCGGGTTATTGTATTATACGCTAAGTGGCATTACTTTAAAGAACAGTGGCTTTTTTAATAATTGAATTTGTACTTAACCTACATTTTTAAAACTCTGCTGAAAATCATTCATAGAATAGATTCAAGTTTTTAGACTCGATCTAAAGTTCGAAAGCAAATGAACAACAGAAAGTCTCAGTTAAAATTTCAATATCAAATCGTTTGCATTGACGTGAACCGCAAAGCCAAACGTTACGCCCACCATTTTTACAGAAGAATTTCATTGAATTTGTCCAAAAAATTTTGCGTCAAGTGCTACAAAATTATCTCAGCCCAATACGTTTGATTATCTAGGTTTAATATCTTTACAATCCAATTTAGAGTTTTCAAAAAGGTATGATTCCAATATGTTCTACAAATATCTCAAAATAATTATGAAAATATAATACAATACGATAAAATTTATACTATATAACTGTCTATACCTGAAGATTTAAAAATAAAAAATTAATCGAAATCTAACTCTGAACAAGTCATTTCTAAGGCAAACATAATTTACTTCCCTAGGCGTCACACACGCAATTGCTACAATCGTCGGGGTGTTTTAACTTTAACGCAGACGAACTGCTGGAATCACCATAGACAAGATCGAAATACGACAATTGATCGTATCCTGAATACTCCGTTCAATCACGGTCAATAAATTGTTTGGAGATCGAATCATAACGGTGCTTTGAGAAAGAAAATGTACCACAGCGATTTGTGATAGTCAAAACTTTAGTTTGATCTACAATTAATACGATCTATACAAAAGATTGTTAAAAACATTCAAATAGGACGAAGGCCTGAGTACGTTTCCACAACTCCGATAAGAAACCTGTTCGTGAAGTAGCCTAGTTATGTCAGTTTTGATAATGTGAAGGGCAGTTGATGTAATACGTAATTTGAAATACCACAATGTAAATGAATCACGATTTACCTTTTAAAGAAATATCGACTTGTTAACAAGGATGAAGTAAAATCTATATAGAAGATAGATTTGAACAAAATATAGTTGTAGAAAGAAATAGTGTCCGTTGAATAACTGCCGTTATTAAATTTTAAACCAGGAAGCTCTAAGTAGAAGATCTTCGTCACGTCATTGGCGATTCAGGTGCAGGTAATCACGATCCTAAAGATACAAACCACATTAGAATCTAGGAAACATGATAATAAATTTCAAAAGATACATGCAATTTTTAAGATGATGACACAAAGTCAAGCACAAGATGCTAAAAGATAAAAATACATGAAAAATCAAAAATACACAATCCAAATGTGCATGCGGACAAAAGGCCCCCCCAAGCAGGGTGATTTGTCCAATCATCACGCCACTGAGCATGCAATTCTAGGTTAGGAGGTTTACTAGTTCTTCTTACTGATGTCCAATGAGATTAGGATCTAGATCATGGATGTTCTCACCTGTTGCGGTGCGTGGGAGGAGTATTGGTGATGCGCTGCAACGAGCTTGGCGGACATCCGGCCGACCGCCGACCCCTCTCACGCTTCGGCTCGCGCGTTCTGCAACCTGCCGCAAACCGAAGATACGTATTAAAAAACTTACAGTAATGAAAATTAAATACACACAAAAGAAGTATTTTTTTTCCAATATAGCCTAGAAGAACAAAAATCTTGAATTTATTTCGCTACGAAATTACGTTAGCTGTATACTCGTCCCATGTGCGTAGCGCGTGGAAAATAGTTTTGGATGATTTAAAATTAAATCAATTGCAATAAATTGATAAGTATATAAAATTTATTGTATCGAAGACAAAATCTCAGTAACCATGCTGATTTGAAAAAAACTCCAAACACAAGCTTTACGAAATCCATAACAAACCTAAAAAAGAATTACAACTATTATCTGAAGACAGACAAAAACATAAATACCATTGAGAGGCCCAACAGATTCTATGAATACTTTTCCACCTACACAGGCTAAGCTCTAAATCAACAAAACTCGCATTAAAACAAGGTTACAGACAGACAGACAGACAGACAGACAGACAGACAGACAGACAGACAGACACGTCAAACTTATAACACCCCTCTTTTTTCGTCGGGGGTTAAAAATAGGATAGTAAAGAGGATTTTTTTGTTTCTTTCTTTGTGCCTTAAAGGCTCCGAAACTACTGAACCGATTTGAAAAATTCTTGCACTGTTGTAAAGCTTTCACTATTCGCGAGTAACATAGGCTATATTTTGTCCGGTTATGTTAAAAAGTTCTCCCGGGACGCGAGTGAAACCGCTGGTAATAGATAGTTAGTTAATTTATCTAAGTGCAAAAGTTCATCAGCAAAATTCAATTAATTAATTAATTCGTTATTTCATATTCTCTCTCTAGCTCAAAATAGCACCGCCATTATAAGTTAGATTTATTCAATTATATCTTAATTGAATTTTCAATTAATTAATGCTTTTTATAAAGGGTTAAAGGGAAGGTGAGGTCATTGAATATTTAGGTATAATTAAGATTTTAAACATTTATTTTCTTAATTATATAGAAAAAGGATATTTTGATAAAAATATGTTTAATACCACAAAATCCATAGTAATGTAATAAAGAGGATACTTTTTTTGTTTGTTTGTCTGTAGCCTAGTGGCTTTGAAATTGCTGGACCGATTTGAAAAATCCTTTTACTGCTGGAAAGCTACACATATTTTATCCGGGTACGGGAAAAAGTTCCGCCAAAACGCGGGTAAAACCGCGGGAAAACAACTAGTCATAATTAAAGGAATTCAAAAAATATTAAAACATAGAACACCCACACAAATAAAAAACACACATATCTATTATTTAAAAAACGAAATCACATACACATCAATTTTACACACACTCACACATACAAGGCCGTGGAAAATGATTGTGATTGCACCTCCCTTCTCGTTATGCTAGCCTAGTACTTTTGATTGATGCACACAGATTGTCCGACGGAAAACCGTGCGTAATGCTAAGAAAATATGTCTTTTTGTTTGTTTGTATGTATCTATTTTACTCGTGTGGTCTACTGGATTTTTAGCCGACTTCAAAAAACGGAGTTCTTCAAAAGTTTACCTATTAAACGCATTTCAAAGTTGATTATTAAATTGTTACATTAACGTTGCATTCCTTTATACTATCTACTATACATATATCCATTAATTTACGATTAAATATTGAATTTTGACATTATTCAAACCATTGATAGGATATCGAAATCTATACTAATATTATAGAGGTGAAATTGTTTGTTTTGTAAGTTTGTTTGTAGGGGGTAATCTCTCGAAGTAATAAACCAATTGAAAAAATTGTTTTACTGGTAGAAAGCTACTTTATTCGTGAGTGCTGTAGGCCATATTTTATCCGGGTACGGGCAGTATTTTGCATTTTACGAGTGAAACCGCGGAAAAACGGCTAGTAGGCTAGGAGAAATAAGTTTGTTTTACGCGATTTTCTAGAAAAGTCCATGGGTGTCACAAAATTCGCATTTTTTTTCTCGTCCTATGAGAAGTTAGGGCATAACTTTACTGCAAAAATACCATTGATAATATAACACAACATTCCCTACAATGTCCAATAAAACTAAGTGAATTAATTACAGAAACATGTTTAATTAAGAAACAGTTACTTTTCCAACATGTTAGTTAATGCAAGAAAACAGATATTATCTGCATCCTGCACTTTGAAAGAACAAGTTCTTATACAATCCGTACTATTAGTAGCATAAATGCTGAGATCACTTTGTATGTCTGTCTGTTCGCTTTCACAGCTAAACTGCTGGACGGATTTAGATATGGGGAGCCCAGCTGTTTCACCCGCATCCCGTGGGAACCTTATATAAATAGCCTATAGCTTTTCTTACGCTCTAAACTACATCTGTGTAATAGTATTATACAGATGCCAGCACATTAACCTACCTCAAACTGTCTTTCTTCAATAGATTTTCAACCTTATCACAATAGTGGAAGATTAATGTTCGATTGGTATTTGACAGATTCGGGTAGCTTGAACTGCTTTTAACTGACTACCCCAACGAATCGTCACAACAATTTACCGAGCATTTGGTGCAGCCGTTTTACAGTAATCGGAACAAACAAACATAAAATCAGAATTTGTAACAATTCTGATATGGAATAAGCCCATCTTATTAAAGCCAATTCCTAGGCATTTAAACATTAACTAGAATACAGGATTATTTCACAATTTAGCGTAGTCCTCGGAAACCTACATTGTTGCGTGATGCTCTCAATTCTTAAAAGGATACAGCTAATTCTGTTATTTAATCTTAGGTTCTTGTAGTTCTAGAATTTTTATCTGAAAAAAGTTTATGTGTATTTATGTGTTTGTAAAGAAATCCACCAAGGATTTCTTTAACTTATCTATCGTTGTTTTGTGACTAAGGATTGAGATATAATTTATATGGAGTTGTATGTCAAAAGCGAATCTTTATTCGCAAATCAAGGGATTATAGAAATCCGTCGTAAGTCTTCAATAATTATTTTGTAGAATATTTTTTAAGAACTGTATTTCAAAAATGGAACAGACCTTTAGAATCCATAAAAAAAATAACATTCCAAAATACGAAATTCAAAAATCGATTTCCATCTGTCATTTCGTCACGCCACAACCTAAAACTTAACATATCCAAAAATGCACCTTATAGCGTTGAAGTTAAGGTTTAAATTAGTTTGGTGAGGCATAATTGTCACAGTTGCGGTATTTTTGCCTCACGTAGTACCTCGGTCTGAGATCTGTCATTATTGTGATAACACTGTCTGTCTACGTGAGGGGAAATGTCCGTCGGATTAGTGATGGGATCCAGTCGATTGCTGTTATCGATAGATTTAAATTTAGAACGAGACGGGAGGTATGTAAAAGAAAATTGCATTGGGTCGTTTTTGGTTTGAGAGTTCCTACTATTTATTAATAAAGTTTAAATGGTCTTTGGGTAGTTTTATCAGGTTTTCATGTTGTTATTTAAGTTATTTTTTCCAAATTCTGAATTGAAATTCCAACCTAACCAATCAATTTAACTAGATGTTGCTGAAGATTATTAAAATTTTTCTTTCCGTTTTTTTCCTGTCCTGTAATGTCCCACTGCTGGGTATAGGCCTCCCATTTCTCTTATTGTATATCTCTTCATATTTCAACAAATCAAATCCTTATAAACACTAATTTTCTATCACCAACAAAATCTCACCATCCATAACATCTGTCACAAATGACATGACAGCCGTTAGCAAGTGTCCTCTTTACATCACCCCACAAATTAAAACACCGTGACGTCGATAGCATGTCCCATCCCTAGCACACATACATAGCTACAGACTTGGTCATAAACATATAATTACTTGGTAGGTCGATGCATATCAGGTGAAGCTGTGTGCGTGGCTTGCGTGTGTATGTGTACAGTGTGAATGTATGAGTAAACTAGTTTATAATATTAAGAGTGATTGCACGTTGGACCACACAGTTGTCTGATTAAATATATTAATTTATTGTTTTGATTTCTGTTTGTGGGTCGTAAATTTTGGCTAATATGGGCTTCTAGTTGTTTTAAATCCAATGTAGAACTGGCAACTTTCTGCAACCGGTAAAAAAATTTACTACCTAAGTCCTTTCTCAGGCTCGAAGAAGAAAGAAAGTCTAAATGTCCAGACTATATTTTTATTAAATTTTACTTAAATCGGTTCAGTAGTTTTGCAGCGTGACAGCACGAGAGACATTTTCGAATTCATAATATTTATCCGGGTTCGAGAATTAGTACCCTCAAAACGCGAGCGGAACCCTGGGGAATACCTAGTCATTCATAAATCATAAGAAAAACAAAAACAATTATTATACTTTTAATACTAACTCTAATACAAGTAGTTATTTATATTTAATCTCCTGAAATTAGTTAAAATTGCTGTCTGTCTGTAACATCGCGTGCAGTTTTGTATAAGTTATTGCAATATTATAAAAACGTTGTGTCATATATAAATTTTGCGAAATAACAAATGTATGTAGACTTTTCGAGGTTAAACCAAAAAGATTATAAAATGATTTATCTTACTTATTTCATACTAGCCGTTTTCCCGCGGTTTCAGCCGCGTCCCGTGGGAATTACTGCCCGTACCCGGATAAAATATAGCCTATGTCGCTCGTGGATAATGTCGCTTTCGAATGGTGAAAGATTTTTTTAAATCGGTTCGTTACTTCCAGAGATTACCCCCTACAAACAAATTTACAAACAATTTTACCTCTTTATAATATTAGATAGTCTAGGAATTCCTCGCGGTTTCACCCGCATCTCCAGGAAAATACTGCTCGTACCCGGATACGAAGTTCCCTATATGTTACTGTGATGTATAAGCTATGTTACTGTTGAGTTTCATCAAAATTGGTTCAGTCGTTTGCGCGTGAAGGTATAGCAAACATACCCACAAACTTTTGTCTTTATAATGTTATTGTAATGTTAAGTTTCCCGTACATTTTTAAGGAACACTATGTTAAAAGGTAATTTATTAATCATCTCTAAGATCAGCCATGCGATTCTCTAACTGACACATCATAGATGACAACAACGACGACCTCACAAATGACAAGCTTTTCGGTTTGAAGGATAAAATCGAAGGCGAAGTCGTCGTTGTCGTCGAAGGCGAGGATGATTTTTCATACATTTGGAACCATATTTTAGTTGTATGTCGCGCCGTCAACATCGTTGAAGCGCTGCGATCGCGCACTTATAGATGTTGCAACGGTGATTTCTTGGTTGTAAAGATGTTTTGCGTTAGAGAATCACCCCCCTGACCTATCTCTCATCTAAATCGTTGTAGCCGTTTTACAGTTTAAACGTAGCTTGGGCAAAAGTTACGAAAACTGAACTAAAACATGACCAGTAATTTTGATTGTTACCCAAAAACGGTTAATTTTACACGCTTGGTAAATTATGCAAAAAAGTTTGCACTAAATACGTTCTTTTGACACTTGTACACAATTAGGCATTTACCAGTTAAAATGGCGATATGAATCTCTTAGTAATAATAGCAATTAAATTACTTAATACACGTAGTTTGTGATAATTAATTATTTTTATCTAATTTAACTATTGTTTTGGAAGTTTAAATTAAATGGTTAGTGGTTAAAATTATTTATTTTTTAAACCGACTTTGAAAACTGGGTTCTCGATTCGGATGTTTCAGCCGATTACTAGTCTAACTGGATGCAGCTGAGAACCAGTGTTTAACATGGAGCGACTGCCTGTCTGACCTCCACAACCCAGTAACCCAGGATACCCCTTGGTAAGACTGGTTGACAGATATTCTAGCTTTAGACTACCCGTAACGACTGCCAAAGATGTTCAAATGACAGCCGGGACCAATTTATGGTGCCTTCTGAAACACGGAAGAACTCGTCATGACAAGATGGTCACACCACGAACCGACCGCGCTAAGCGTTGCTTACCCTTATGACCGATAATATACATCCGCACGGCTTTGACTTACCGCGGAATTCAATATTCTGTCTATCTCTGGATTTGCTTACTAGAGATAGGAATTTGACATTATTTGTATGCGGTTAATGTCAAAATTCTATCTCTAGTAAACAAATCCAGACATAGATAGGTTATTGGGAACGGCCGTTAGCCACGAGCTCTTTACGCAACTGTAACTTCGTTTATTATGTCGTAAAATCACTTTTGATCTAAGTTTAATTAAATCTGCAATATTATTAAAATCCTAGAGCTTGAGTTAAAAGCGATACTAAAAAGATGAATAATTTTATATTTAAGTGTCCATAAATTATATGTAATAATTGCTTTAGCAGAATTAAAGTTTTTTTTATTGTTTATGGACAATGATGGTGGTCTAGATACTATCTA
>NWSH02000525.1:11318084-11346261 GCA_002382865.2 Heliothis virescens | reverse complement strand
TCAATGTTAACGAATAATTTTGTACGGGATTTTTTGTTTTTGCCGATAATTTTGAAAATAAAATTGTTTTATGTAATTCAACCCATTTGTTCTAGTGTAGGGTTGAAGTCTTGCCTATTTACAGAGATGGTCAATAGGGTAAACGTACGGATAAGGATTCACGGGTTGTGTTTTCAGTCAGCAAGAGTGAGTTGAACATTGAAAGAAATGGGTACATATAAGATCAATTTGGGACTTCTTTATGGACAAGACTTTCAGTAATGATGAACAGGACTACAAAAAAGAAGATCAATTTACTATACTGAACAAAAAGTCATTCTCAAATTCTCTTTCAAAAACCTCTGTCTAAAATGTTGATGTAGGATACCGCAGGAAAACCATACAGGCTTTTTGACCAGCACTTCATTCATTGACGACCCCTATTTGTTTTAATTCTCAGACTGCATTTGTCCTCTCATTTCGATTCCAAATAACAATGGGGTTAACTACAAAACATCTTAAATAGTGAAATAGTAAATAAATCACTCAATAGGAAGGCAAGGAGTTATGTGGGCAGCTCACGAACTGCAACGCGTCCAGATATTCTGCAAATGGTGCAATTTTGATTTAATTAAATGGCTACATATTAATTTAGTTTACGCCTTCAGCGTTTTCGGCCTGTTTCAGTTTATTAAGTTTCTGGGATAAATATGTTTTAAAAATATTTTTGCTTTAAAAAGATGATTTTGCAAATTCAATATTAACAAAAATAAGTTTTAAAGCTCTTTGGTAGATATTGTTGAAAATTTTGTAATTGTTAATAAATTATTTCCCTTTGATTTCTCAGGTAGAATGAATAATTACATCGTGGTAACATAAAACAAAATTAATAGAGAACATTATCGTTGTTACTTAAGAAAATCCAAAAATAACACATACAAATCAAATAATTGCACGAATCACAAAAAAACAATTGAAACTGCAACCATCCGCTCGCCTGACACTACCAACTTAACAAAGNATCGTTGTTACTTAAGAAAATCCAAAAATAACACATACAAATCAAATAATTGCACGAATCACAAAAAAACAATTGAAACTGCAACCATCCGCTCGCCTGACACTACCAACTTAACAAAGATAGTGTACAGACGACAGCAGGTCAACGTATACGAATCTGTCAAATTTTACCAGTCAAACATTAACCCTCCCTCCATTGTGATAAGGTTGAAAATCTATTGCATAAATTTGACAGATTGTAGTAACTTGATGTGCTGTCGTCTGTACTTTAATTCCATTGCACGTCATGCAATATGGCCACACACACGACGCGAATACTCGCGCCGATCAGCTGATAGTGGCAATAAAGTCATTTTGATGTTAGAATCTAGGATTGTTCATGGAATAGGTTAATTAATTTGTAACTATTACATTTTTCTTCTATATTGTGTGTATTTACGGGGCTTTGAATGAATTTTAGCAAACAAGAAAAAATGCTTATATGAGATGTGTATTTTAATACAGACATATTTCTGTTTAAACGGTGACAATATCTCTACACTAATATTATAAAGCTGAAGAGTATGTTTGTTTGAACGCGCTAATCTCGGGAACTACTGGTCCAATTTCAAAAATTCTTTCAGTGTTAGATAGCCCATTTATCGAGGAAGGCTATATGCTACTTTTATCCGGGTGCACCGAGTAGTTCCCATAGGACGCGGGTATAACCGCTGGTAGAAGCTAGTCGTAAATATCGGAATAAGTATTGTTACAAAGAGTCACCAAATACTTATGGATTGTGTGAAAGAAGATTTGGGTGGAGGGAATTAAATAGGTCATCTAGGACTTGCGAGATGACGATGGATGGAGGAAAATGCTATATATGCTGCATAAAAGAAGATATTCCAGGTGATTAGGATTCTAAATACACAATTATTTTATGATTAGATGAAACCCATCTCCGTGTTAACAGAATAATATTTTAAGAATTTCATACAACATTACACTAAAAAAATTAGCAAGAAATCCATAATTAGACATTCAAATAAAAAAGTGTATACAATTGTTCACACTATTTTTCCAACCTGACAAATAAAACAACATCCAGCCCTATAACAAAAAAGCCTTGAAAATAACTTCAACCGACAACAAAGCACTTTTTAACCAAAACCTTGGTATTATTGCTAAACTAAAGTTGAACAAAAATCGAGCAATCCATTCTGCGCTCGACTGAAAAAAACCCAACCGGAAAACGGCTGATTTGAAAAGTTCATTAGAGGTTTTTTTTCAGCTATTATAGAACTCGCGATGCAAGTAAACTAATTTTCTTGTTGAAGCCTTTTTGGTGTTCATTTTGTTTTGTTTTTTTTCTGAAATGTTAGTTTTGTTTTGATATTTTTCATTAATTTTTGAGTGTCTTTTGCATGTTGTAATGGACCTTTTTAAGATTTTTTTTAGTCGAAATAATTAAAAAATATTTAAATGGATTCAATTTTGTTATATGGCGTTTATACAGACGTCAGCACATCAACCTACCTCAATCTGTCAAATTTTCAGCTTTATCACAGAAGCTTATAGTAGAAGGTTCATGTTTGATTGGTAAAATATGACAGATTCTAGTAGGTTGATCCTGCTGTCGTCTGCAACACTAATAGAACAAAACCATTTAATCGATAAAATAAGTTTTTTTTTTTTAAATCATACAATACTTTCGTATCACTTTAAAAACGAAGCCTAGAAGTCACAATCCATCAGTGCACTTATTAGTCCAAGTCATTTTAACCCATATAATGCATTTCTTAACCACCTATTAAAAGTCCTCCATCTTGCACAAAACGAGCAGTTGAAACCAACTTAAAAAACCACCTAACCACCTAATTAACACCCCCAACTACCCCAACTCCCCCAGTCTCCCCCATTTACCCCTAGACTAGAGTCATCGCTCATAATTCAAACTAAGTACGTGCTTAAGCAATTACTTAGCAATAAAACCTTCGTCGTTACTGTATATGTTATAACTTAATTATAACGTCACAATAACGGACTAAACTTAACTAGGTTTTACGACTTTCTGTTTCGAATGTGCAAGTTGCATTTTGGATGCATTGGGCTGTTTTAAGTAATTATTATTGTGTTAAGTTCGGTTTAATTAACTGTGAAGTTCAAGTTATTGCTTATGGAGAGTTTATGTAGTTAAATTAATTATGATCAGAAATATATAGATCTAAATTGGTGGATCTACACTAGACATTCAAGATGGAAGGGGTGAAAAAAAGCTTGCAGTGTTACATAACCCATTTATCGAAGAAGGCAAGGGATGCCTGTGAAACCAGGCAAAGTCTAACGCTAGTCTACACTCATATTATAAAGAGGTAAAATTGTTTGTAAATTTGTAAGTTTGTTTGTAGGGGATAATCTCTGGAAGTAATAAACCAATTAAAAAAAAATATTTCGCTGGTAGAAAGCTACATTATTTTTGAGTGCTATACTCTATAATTTATCTGGGTACGAGCAGTATTTCCCCCAGGACGCGAGTGAAACCGCGGGAAAACGGCTAGTTAGAGATAAAATACGAGAATGTTTCTTCAATTGTCAGATTTAGATGGTTCAAAAAGTAAATTGCTATCCATATTTTAGTTACAATAAATCTATTTAATAACAACAATTAATATTTTTCTGATAGATAGTCCCCCCAAATAATTAAAGATCCTATCTCCTTTTAAAAAAATATTCTACTCAAATATTTCCCCACACATTATCATAGATGTTCTCAAAATCTACTTTTTAAAATAAATACCTCCTTTCCCCTGAGTCATCGTCTAATGTAATTTATCAAATTAAATAGGGCAGGTACACACTTGTTGGAACAGCCTACGTAATTCTAAAGTTTCATTAAAGTAATAGTATGGTATTTTTAACACTTAAATTTGACACAAATGGTTTAATATCAATAAGAGTTCTCGATTAAGAACTTATAAAAATTATGTCAGTTAAATTCTTGAACGACAATTAAGAAAATTGAGTTATTTTTTTCGAATATAATTGCCTTGAGTCATATTTACGGTATATCATTTGATTTGGTTATAAATACAGTTACTTCATAATGATGTGAATAAAAAGCGAAGTAAATACATATATCACGTAGGTACATGGTAAATATGTATAAAAATCTATAATACCAAACTTGACCATTATTTAAAAATAGAATAACAGTATAACTTTTTCTTCGAAAACTCCCAGCCAAGTCCAAAGGTAAAATTAAGTTTCCAATTACAGCACCTGTATTTAAAAACTATAATAATCATTAGTCAAAGAAAAGCCATTAGCCGCCACTCACTTTATTCAAGGTATAATTATTCAACTCAGTTCTTATTCAGATTTAATTATGAAAAATGTGTTTCCACCTTTTTTACTTTTCAGTTTCGTGACGTCATTCGAAGACAAATTGTTATATTTTAATATTTACTTACGAGCTTTTAAGTAGTGAAATGGAAATTGACAAAAATCTTTTGTAACTTTGTGACTTTAAATCTCATACAAACTAGTATGACATTGTTATCTTTACAAAAATATATAACTAATGTTTTTAAACTTTCGCGACTTGTACACATATTTTAGATAACCAGCGGGTCTTACTCGCGGTGAAATTGTAAAGGTTTACGATACCTCTACGCCGTAGAGGTATCGTAAACCTTACCCGTAGAGTCTACGGGTACGATACGGTCGGGAGAAAAGAGGTATCGTAAACCTTTACAATTTCATCGCGAGTAATACCCGCTGGTTATCTAAAATAAATATATAACTAGTCCTCTTCCGCGGTTTCGCTTATGTCCCTTGGGAACTAATTCGTACACCAGAATAATAAGTTTCATATGAACTATCTATCACTGAAAATATTTTTTGAAATCTGACCAGTAGTAACTTTGACTTAATTAAGCTTGATTGTGTCCAAATATTAACCACACTACCCAAAATATTAACCCAACCTTCTTCAAGAACAATTTTGTCAAATATTCAGGCTATAAAATGGTGGAACAAATTATTGGGCCTCGGGCCAGGCCAGGGATATCAATTAGAGCCGGTTCGTGATCTGCACACAGATGCAGCCGTACATCTTCAGTGCATTGCTAAATACCAAACTGTTGTGCGCACTGTGATATATGTCCATGTGAATTGGATATTGAAATTGGTATGAGTTTATGAGGTAGGTACCTAGTGGAGTTATGGATGGAAGAGTATCCAAAGAGTGTCCATGGAGTTTCTTAAATCAAAATCAAAAAATCAAAAAGCATTTATTCAAAGTAGGCTGAAAATCAGCACTTTTTGAAGGTCAAGTTTACAAAAGACAGCCCCAAAAACGCCCGCCCTTCACCACTTCCTATGTGTTTAAGGGCGGGCGTTTTTGGGGCTGTCTTTTCTTGCCGGTTCTTCCCCATGAGACCCACTTCTTTGAACCGTGCAACTAGCTTGACGTTTCATACGAGCTTTTATACGCCTATTTGAATAAAAAAATTGAGCTTGAGTTTGATTGCATGAAAGATGACTTGAATGAGAAGGCAATGTATGTCAGTATGAAGAGTGACCAAGAAATGGAAGCAGAAAACATATTGCACTGTCTACAAATATAATTGGGAACAGAACAAGAGAAGATGGGTTTGGGATATTTTTAAACAAGGAATTATTTTGAAATTCTGTATGTAAAAATCTACGTTTTTAAAGAGGAATCATTATTGTACAAAAAATACTTGAAATATTGTAATTCTATAAATTTATTTTGTTTTAAAAGTGCTCTAACCCTGGGCTATGAGTCTGATAATTATTTTAAAGTAAATCAACATCAATACACCGCTTGAACATCAGCACAACATCATCAAAAAATCAGTGCCACATTTATGATGTGTCTGTCTAGTTTCCGTGGGGTAGAAAACTGTTTGGACATTCCTATAATTACGATATAAGACATAAAAATACAGAAACACGTATTTTTATGTCTGTTCGGCTTTCACACCAAAACTACTGAACTAGTCTAGGCTAGAGCCTAAGAAAAGACATTTTTAGTCTTTTTTCTATCCAGGTGCGGCAAGAAGTTTCTCCAGAACGTGTGTAAACCGCTTGTGCAAAATATTGTTTGTAATAAAAATGTATTTCATTCAAATTAACGAAAAAAAATTAGATTGCAAATAGGTCGCTCTTTTTGTACATCATATTTAGAATTTGCTTTTTATTTGGTTGCTACAATAATATTCTGTACTGTCAGCACGTGATAAAATACAAAGTATAGAACTGCAAACATACAAAAAATAGTGCGAGTCGGACTCGTGCGCGAAGGGTTCCGTACAAAAACTTGTATGTTGTACAGGAGCTCCGGAAAAACGTATTTATACTTTTTGTAGTATTTGTTGTTAAAGCAGCAACAGAAATAGAACTGTACAATTACAGCTTTCAGCTATCATAGTTCATGAGATACAGCCTGGTGACAGACGGACGGACAGATGGACAGCGAAGTCTTAGTAATTAAACGGTCTTAGTGATTTCCGTACGGAACCCTAAATACAAGCCATATTTACAAACACGCTGCTGTTTATATACTCGTATAAAATTTTATTAGGCTCTCGAATAGACAAATGGTTAACATATAATTTTATGAATTGTAATAATTATTTTATTAACACTCAAAACTGTGGGGGTTTACGTTATGTCTTTATTACGGTGACGTTGTATTTATATTGTTTATAGATAATACGAGTGTTATGTCAAGTATAGAGGAACGTATAAAATATGCTCTACTAAATATAAACAAAAGATAAACGAAAGTTTCACAGGTTTCGGGTATAGTTCTAGATCTGACAGATAAAACCATAGAAAAGTAGTCAAAATTAAAAACATTTATATGGCACTATCTGTCAGATAGTTATCTAGAACTTTATCAGGAACCTGTGAAACTGGCCCTAACTATATTATAAATCAACATGGTGAATATGAACCAAAATTTTAATTCCCTTTCTTTTTCGAACTGCTTAGCTTACAACTAAAATATTAACGTGTATTTACAGTTCGGAAAAAATAGCAAATAATAATAAGTGTTCTAATTAATAAAATGAATATCCACTAACCAAAAACCAGAGTAAATTTTTAGACCCCCCAAATTATTAAAATGCATTGTTCACAACTTACAATTGAGGCTTGAAAAACTTATATAATTATCATTCTAATCTCCAAACAAAACCTTCGTTTTTGCAACACTACAACAAAACACTTGGGGGCACACAAAAGTGGCTAGTTGCACCCAAATCAATTAGCAGCCGGCGCACAATTTAATTGCAAGTAAGTGTAACACGTGCCTTGAATTTCAATGGGCCGCGATTGAATTAGGTTTTATTGAAGTTTTGCAAAGTTGAAATAGTCTGTGAGGGGTTTAGCTATTAATTAAATAGTTAATAGTGGAATGAAACTGAAGGTATAAGAGATTTTTTTTGGTGTGTAAATTTTTCTGAAAAAACATCTTTATTATCATCAACCTTTTTATTATCTCACTGAAAAACATAGGCCTTTACTGTCCCACTGAAGGAAGACAAAGAATGAACGTCATTCACCATGCGCTCAAGGCACATTGTATTCTGGCTATTTCTGACTTTCTAAAAGTCTAGGTTTCAAGATATTTCCTTCACCTTTAATCAGCCAGTCTAACGTGTACGTAAACCAAACCAAAAATTTCCACAAAAAAAAATATTCCCTTAAAATTCTCCCAAAAATCTTCCCTATTTCCTCGATCATACTTCAACAACCCCATTCACGTAATACCATTATAAAAAGTCGCTCCTCAGCACAGTGTCCCAATAAGGACCCTCGCCTATTAGACCGCACTAGAACTAATTTATGGTCACCCGACATCGCAATCAGATCGCCATGAATTGCGGCGACGGACGAGACCTTTGTCCTGAGGCAAATTTATCAGTTTACCCTTCGATAGGAAGGAAAAACCACAACCTGAAGCACCCAGGAGTGTCAGGGTTTGAAGGATTATGGAGCCAGTGGTATGGTGTGACAGTTGTAATTAATAAGATAATGTGGTTTCCTGAAAGTTAAATTGTGTTGACAGGTCAGCATGATTTTAATCATTTGCAGTGGAGTGAGGTGACTTTTTAGGCTGATCTAACGTAGACAGCATTAATGATCTTGACAAAATTAATTCATTAAAAGTAAGCAGAAATTAAAACATGAAAATAAAATTAATTATATAAAAAAATAACTACTTAAAAAAAATACTTATAGACATCATGGACTAAGATGCAATGCGCTGTTACATGAATCCCCCAAATTTTTAATACAAAAATATACTTCATAAAAAAACATATTATGAATCTGTATCTAACTCAGCTATACATTCAATTCCTTAAAACTTCAACCCTCAAACAAACGCGGACGGAATCAATTCAACACGGACTCAGGTCAAACACTATCGTTAATAGAAACCAATCTAGCTCTCTCCTAGCAAACGAATCGCTACATAAATCAAGCTAGTCAAATAAGCCAGCCGAATCTAGGGCTGTGATGTAGCCAAACAGCCAGTCAGCTCTTCCCTCAATGACCCTACAAATTATAGGCTCGAATAGTGTTGTTCCGTATCTGCGGATATCCCGGGATTAATACAATTTTGAAATTATACTGGTATCATTAAGGGGTTTGTTTTCTTCAAAGAAATTGTAATTAAAATAAAAAATAAACTTAAAAAAAATGATATTTACGAGAATAACAATCATCAGAGAGAATTTATTTCGACGTTATGAATATTAAATTTCTACTTAATTACGGTACAAAGCGTTCTCGAACACGTGTAAATACGATATTCTGATGAGATCTGTGAAATTGTTGGTTTTCGTTTTAATGTTTTTCATCGTCTGTTTCGTTGGCCTTGAACTGAATATACGTAATTTTCCGTACATTAACATGCTGCCTGTTTTGTTTCAGTGATTTTACTCGGATGGAAAATAACTGCTTGGCCACTGGTCTGCGCATTCTGATACCAAATGAATCTATTCAAATCTTCACTAATAGTATAAAGCTGAAGAGTTTGTTTGAACGCGTTAATTTCAGGAACTACTGCTCCGATTTGAAAAATTCTTTCAGTGTTAGATAACCCATTTGTCGAGGAAGGCTATAGGCTACTTTTTATCCGGGTGCGCGTAGTAGTAGTAGTTTCCACGGGAAAGCGGGTGAAACCGCTGGCGGAAGCTAATATTTTAGATATCAGAAATATTGGTACAAAATCGTTCAGTAACAAAATTACCTCAACCAACCCAGTTCAAACCGTACAAATCTACAATCTCAAAACTACTTAAACTTTTTGAAAAATACGTATCCAATAACATAAATTCTATCTAAACGTCTGGTGGTATTAAAAATCGGTTTGATGGAAAATCCCGCGACTAATCCCGGGAAATATCCGCTCAGCCCGACCGCCGGGAATCGAGTGTTTGTCGAATACTGAATAGGGTTCCCGTGAACGACAATATTTTGTTACAGTGCGTGTATACTGGGTTTATTGACTGTGGAATGCTGACTAAGCTTAATATGGAAACGAACAAAGAGTTTCTAAGAGAAGTATTTTTTTCCGTGAACAGAATAGGGGTGAAGGGAGTTAGGTAAATATCGGTTGATGTTAAAAGTTGTGTCTTTTCCACATAATTGCACGTTGCATATCATAACGCAAAGATAAAAAACTACGTGATGTATGTGTATTTTTTAATTAAAAACAATTAATGTAACAGGTGCATCTCAATTTATTGCCCGACTAGGGCGAAGCGAAAAGGAGGGTTATGATTTTTAGATACTGTACTTAGTAATACAATGTCCATATCCGTATTGTAAATATAAAACAGTAAATATCCTTCAGCATTCCAGCTATCCTTCATAGAAAATATCATTGCGAAACTAGCATATCATAATTCACCTAATCTGAGATCTGAGCCCAATAGAACAGTTATTAGGTACTAGCTGCCCGCCCTCGCTTCGCTTCTTTGATTTGTACAAAACATAAACTTACTATACACTAAAACCTTCCTCAAGAATTGTTCTATATATTGTTGAAAACCGAATGAAAATCCGTTCAGTACTTTTCGAGTAAATCGCGAATAGACAGACAAATGCGGTAGGGGACTTTGTTTTACAATATGTATTGATTACAAATTGGACAAATTTTATAATTCCACGTTTTAAAAATAAAAATAAAAAACCACCAATCAAAACTATCATTTCTTTTAATGGAATTAAAACGGTCTGTGGACACGATCACCCTCCAGATGCAAATTGAAAATTTAATTGACAACCCCGGTACCGCACTCGTTCGGAAGTGTGTCAAAATTTTAAAAGCAAATGGTATCGAAGCTTGCAATCCGATGAACGGGGACCGATCGGCCCTCAATTAAAATAGGGAGCTGACTAATGCAACTAGCGGATTTTTTAAGATAGTTATATTTGTTTGGAGTTGGTAGATTTTTGATAGGTTTGGTTGTTTGTAGTGATGTGTAAATAAAAACATTTTGATGTAGTATTTTAATAACATTAACGTAATTGTAGTAATTAAGATTTGTTTATACTAATTATTCCATAAAGTTAACAATTGCTTTTATTTATTTAAGAATACCAGGTTACCAAAATTTTACTAATTAAACTAGTCATACGCAAACAATAAAACGTCCTAACACTTCATCACGGCAGAACAAACGTCCCTAGACAAACGAATGTCCGAACAAATGCCACAATCAGCACTCGATTGCTCCTGGCCTTTCAGACGAGACACATAAAGGAGCGCCACACTACACCCAATAAAACCCCAATCACTCAGTAAAATCGCCAGTCTTAACGAATAAATGGCGACCAACCTTCCAGAATCGAAAACTTCACACACTAGCCAATCCGATAGGCACTCATCCGTCAACGCTAATTCGAGTCTTCTATCTCGATCAAACTTATCGCATCGATAAATACTGGGACAGTATCGATTCGCGAACCGAGTGATTTAATCGAGAATTACACCGGTCATGTTAATTGGTCCTGGCTATTCGTTTTGAATGTAATTTACGCGTGTTTCGGATGGTGTCGGCTAATGATGTGGGACTAATTAGGGATAAAATGAGTTAGGTCGATTGATAGTATCGATTCTAGGTGTGAGAATTTTGCTATTAGTGTTGTGTTAACCGCTGATCGGGTTGCTGTTTTGATTGAATAGTTTCTTTATCAAATATTCGAAACTGTATTATTATTTACAAATAAACCTATTACAAATACGAAAATAGAGAGTTACCACCCGTATTAATGTTAACCTTCCTCAATAAAAGTTAGAAAACTTTATCTTTATAACAAACTCAATAAATAAATAAACAGCCTACCGGCTGGTAATTAATTCATAAGCACTATAAAAGGGATGTACCACAAGATTTACGACACCCATATTTTCAAAGCCGTTTAGGTCGCAAACTTAGCAAAACTTTCACATTTTTTTACCCGCGAAAATTCCCAAACGGCTCGAATTAATTATTAATAAATCATCAAACCGACGCCATCTTTGAATTTTTGTAAAAAAGTTTTCGCTAAAGAAATGTGAAATGGTTTAACTTTTTTGCAAACTACAACGATTTAACTGCTTTGTAAATGTAAATGATTTTAGTTGAATTTCTGTATTTGCTGTCTGTATTTGTTAAAAATGGTTAGCTTTAAATAGGTTAAACTTTTAATTTATGATGTTATAAAGATAAATGAAATAAAAAGGGTAAAAAAAAACTTTTAAAGCTAAACGGTTTTACGGTAAGCTGAAAAATGTTGCAGGTAAATGTACTAAAAGCTAAAAAACAAACAAAATAAAACAAATTTTAAACATATGCATTGATTACACTAAAATAAAATCGTGGGGCACATATAAAATTTGTTTTATTTTGTTTGTTTTTTAGGTTTTAGTACATTTATCAATTAAGACAATTGAATTGACTTTAGGCCAGGTAACTTTTATCTGAAGATGTTTAACGTTTTGACAGCTTTTGAATAGATAGAATATTCTTACAATATAAACAGATATTAATGAGTACAATAAGGTAATCATGCATTAGACGCACAAGTAAGGGAATTACAGAAGGACTATTTATTCCAAAAAATATTTATAAAAACCTATTTTTTTTTTCACCCTTTTGCAAGGCAAAGCCCTCTCTCTCACACTAAGAAATAATATGTTGTGCTTTAATCTGTTTTGCGCGTCTTGAATTTGCGAAATACCCATGTTAGCAAATCATCGGAAACAAAATATGTTCTAAAACCCACACTATTGAAATACATACCTGATCTGAAATTATAATTACCTACTTATTTAACAAAATTAATCACAAAACCATTGATGACATCAAACACATACTGCGGAATTCAATATTCTGTCTATCTCTGGATTTGCTTACCTTTAGGAATTTGACATTACTTGTATGTGGACAATGTCAAAATTCTATCTCTAGTAAGCAAATCCAGAGATAGGCAGGTTATTGGGAACGGCCGTTAATGACGTCACGGCCCAACATGGCTGCTTGCCATGCCAACTCGCCAAGTCTTCGGCACAGTGAACCTTCTACCCATTACTACGCAGTTATTAATTTCCAAATAAAAAACTATTAAGTGCCGTGACGATGGCTGTTATTGGTTGTTTCTCATGCCCAACTTTATTGCAGTCGTTAATGTCGAAACATTATATTTATGACAATACTTTGGCGTTTTGTATTCGTGGTACGGGGATATAACTCTCGGCTCAGAATAATCAGTGGAGTTTTAAGTTTCGATTGGCTGTTTGAACTGTTTTCAGTTTTCGATAATTCATTGGTGTGTGTTGACCTTCATTTTTGTATGTTAATGGGATTATGTATTTCTTTGTGATATTAAAAGAATCTTAGCCTTTATTTAATTGAAATTGTATTGAAGAAATTCATCAGGTTGAGGTGGGTTGATGTGATGGTATCATGAATTATGACGAAAAGATCAGATTATAGATATATTTAAATATACTATTTTGGTTGTATTGCAGTGTCTCAATTTGGGTATGAAGGAACTATACTTACTTGAATTGTACCTGGCTTTAATCATAAGTTATAAATTGTATAAATTATATGCCGCTGGCATAGGTATAACTTTGCGTGCAGGAGTAACAAACACGTTTTTAACATTATGTGATAACAAGATATACCAATTATAAAATTATCCCCACTCCAGTTAACATCACAATCACAAGCCCTACAATATACCTCAATCACTTCGAACAGTGACTGATTTAATTGCACCGCCTCACATTGACTGCTGCGTAAGCCTGTGTTCCCACTGTCTTGCAATTAAAAGCGTAATGTAGGATGATCTTGAGTATACCTTTACACTGCGATATGCCTAACTATATAAAAAGTAAATAAACTAAATAAACTATATGCGACTGAAAAAAGTCTTCATCGAACTAAAATCTCCCTGTCTTTCACAACTTTGACGTTTGTTGGATTCTAGTGAAATTGCTTATAATTCGGAACGGATTATGATGAAACATGGTAGTAATATGTATAAGCTATACATCAATTTCATACATTCATCAAAGTAACATAAAATTCGAAGGAATTCTTAGAATTTTATTCGAAGGAATAAATTTTCTCAGGGTATGGTGAGAGCGTGAGGAACAGCAAGTTTGGTATAACAAGGGCAGCAGGAGATGCTACCAACAGCAATATCCCCGTTACGTTATAGTGAGCACACGGCCTTATACTGAGCTCAATATGTCGACAAACGCAACGCTGCCAATAATTTAATGCTTTCGATGGATTTATCGACAATTGGCGGGGTAATTGGAATATAAGTAGTAAAGTATGGAACAAGATTGGGATTGTATTACAAACAAGCTTTTGCCCGCGATTTTTACTGCGCCCCAAGGGACCTACTTTCCGCCCCAAAATAAAGGAAGATAGATACTGTAAAATTTCATCAAATTGTGTTCAGTCATACGTGTGTGAAACAAAATCCACCTATGCGTTTATCGACACATCGTTCAGATTCATTTGTTATGATTCACTATTATACCAAAATCATCTACCCAGGCTTTTCCAACTACTTATGTTAGAGTTGGTTTCCTATCGTTAGGTCTGGTCACAGAGGAACCAGGAGAGGAACTCATCATGACATGGATACTTATAACCTATGATCGATTGACACATGTGTAACATAAGCCAGACTCCTAACTTTTATATTACTTACTTTTAATTACTATTATTTTATACCCGTTCAAGTATTGTTCTAGGCGCAAATACATCGGGCTGACGTTTGGCATGCAGGTTCTAAATCTTATGACGTAGTATCCACTAAGAAAGGATTTCCCGAAATTCCCCCGGGACCGAAAAAAAACGGCATTATAAGTATAGCGTGGGCAAAGCCGCTGGCAGAAGCTAGTATAAAATTAACATGGGATTTATTTTAACATACCCTGAAGGTATATCTAAGCTTCGAAAGCATTACAAAAGATAGTATTCCCGATAAGATAATACCACCAATGGAAGATTTATAACCAAAGCTTATGTTTTCGACAGAGCTGAGGATGGAACTATTGAAGTTCTGCACCGACAGCTGGCGATTTATTGCTGTGAATTGAACAGGTATTGCTTAGGATGTACTTGTGTTTTTAATATTAAAAGGAAGGGAATGTAGTGCGAGATTTAAAGGTATGTTGTTTTGTTTTTAGGGTTCCGTACCCAAAGGGTAAAACGGGACCCTATTAATAAGACTTCGTTGTCGGTCTATCTCCACGCTGTATCTCATTAACCGTGATAGCTAGAAAGCTGAAAGAAATGATGTATTTCCGTTGCCGCTATAACAACAAATACTGAAAATTTTAAAAAATATATTAAGTGGGTCCCCATACAATAAACGTGTGAAACCGCAAATTATAAGTTTGTTATTCATACATTTGTATGAAAAACAAAGTTATTTTTTGCTGTCCGAAAAATGATTGTATTTTGGCTAGTTGTAGGTAATAGATACGTTCATTTTTCAAATATAATGGTACGGAACCCTTCGTGCGCGAATCCAACTCGCACTTGGCCGGTTTTTTAAGTATCTTCGTCTAGTCCTAATTGAGATGTCGAACAAGAGGTATTCTTTGTTATAAACCGTTTTTTATTAGGCACAATAAATATCAAACTACTATCATGTTCTAAGAAAGGTTTTGAGCATAAATGTAAATGGATATTGTGAAAGAGGACGACCAAAGAAGCGTTGGATGGATTGTGTGAAAGTCGCTATGACTAGGAAGAATGTTACTTGTGAGATGACGGCAGATAGAAAAGTGTGGAAGAAGAAAATATGCTGCGGCGACCCAAAATAAATTGGTATAAGAGCAGATAAATGATGATGAATATCAAACTACATACCTAGTCATTTTTATTACGTGCATGTAAATCCCTACTTCCCTATTAATATTATAAATGCGAAAGTAACTCTATCTGTCTGTTATGCTTTCACGCCTAAACCAGTGAGCTGATTTTGATAAAATTTTGTACAGAAATAGAATACCTGAGGAACAACATAGGCTACCTACATAAGCTAGTTATTGATAAGGGAGAAGGAAAGCTAAGGAAATGATAGATTATTATCTACAATGTATGACGTACTTTCTTCATTGACATAAGTATAACCACGAACAAAAGCTACTCACACAAATTAGATCATATATCAACCCAGAATCTCACATACATGTACTTAGAACTTCAAACAATATAACTAAGTAAACCTAAGTTAAAACAACAGCCTTCGTTCTCATTAGTACTACAAAGTTTAAAGTTTAAGCCAGATAATATAGAGTACACAATTAACAAAGTAATTAGAGAAGAGCCCGTGGCTAAGTCAAAGCCGCGTGTATCGATCTATCAAAAGGTTAAGCAACGCTTAGCGCGGTTGGTCTGTGGATGGGTGACCATTTTGTCACGGCGAGTTTTTCCGTGTTTCAGAAGGCACGTGTGGTGGGTCACGGCTGTCATTTGAACATTTTTCGCTGTCGTTACGGGTAGTCAAAAGCCAGTAAATCTGACAATGAGTCTTAAAAAGAGGTATCGGGTTGCCCGCGTAACTGGTTAGGAAGTCAGATAGGCAGTCGGTCCATGTAAAACACTGGTTCTTAGCTGCAACCGGTTCAACTGAAAGCCGACCCCAACGTAGTTGGAAAAACGCTAGGAAGATTAAATTACAAAGTAATTAAATGTATGGGGATCACGCGTACCCTTTTCACGGGAGGTTTTACAAACAAGCCTTGGAAAAACATACAGTTTTGCATATTTTAATTGAATACTGTAATTAAATTATGTGTATTTGTGGGATAAACAATAACAGAGTGTATTTCAACATCGCGTTGTCTGGTAACTGGGTCATTCCCATAGGCAGATACTCTATACAAAATATTAGTAGAAAAACAAACTGAGCGATAAACTATTTAATAGAGATCCAAGTTATATGGTAAATAAAAAACCGGCCAAGTGCGAGTTGGACTCGCACATGAAGGGTTCCGTACCCCATCCACCTTATTTTTTTTTCATTTTTAGTATTTGTTGTTATAGCGGCAACAGAAATACATCATTTGTGAGAATTTCAGCTTTCTAGCTATTACGGTTAGTGAGATACAGCGTGGAGACAGACAGACAGACAACGAAGTCTTAGTAATAGGGTCCCATTTTACCCTTTGGGTACGACACCCTAAAAAGATACTAAACACTATTTCGTCGAATCTAACAACAGAAACCAATATAACAACCCCTATCTGACGTTCCAATGAGCCGGATATTTGCAACATTTCAATCAAAATACTTGACTTAGTCAGCCCTGAAAATTCATGTAAAATTTTCCTGATTTACAACGTGACCTCTTTTAACATTTTACAAGAGGCCAAGTGACAATGCAAACTTTGAACTCTGCAAACTTGGCAGAAAACAAGAACTTCATACAGTTTCAAGTTCGTCTTTCACTCTCGAGAACTTGGTGAAAAAATTCAATTATGACCAAGAAGCTTGCGACTATGAATGGAGATCAACCTTCAAAGAGGTGACAGTTTTTAGTCTTTATCGATGACACTATTTGTGTTTTTTTTTTTGTTTTCAAAATTGTCCTAATCCAGTATATTCTAACTTTATCTTGTGGTAAAACAGCTCAATGTAATAAAAGAGTCGATAATTATGATGATGTACTTTTTAGTCGACTGCCAAGAATAAGTCATGTTTTTTATCCAGGTGTGTAAAAAGTTTCATCATTCAGTTCTTGTAATAATGTTATTATATCGCCTATGTATTTATTTTTGTGCTGTTTATGTTGTTTGTCTGTGTAGAAAATAAATGTTTTTAACAAACTGCGTCTTACAAAATTTCCAATACATGACAATAATTAATGTGTCATATTCTATTTCCTTTTTTAACATATCTCTTTTAAATACGCGCCCCAGTTGCTCATGAGCTTCTTGATTCTAACAGACATTTTGCTTGAAGTACTTACTACAAAACTGTTCTGGAACTGCTTGCGTGGATTTACTGTGTAACCCACAATGTGTTCTGACTTGATTAATTAGTCCATGGCTCCATGAAGCAAATGTTGACAAGCTGTGTGTGAGTGGCTAACTGGTGTGATGCTTGAGCGAAATCATAATAGCTCCCAATGCGAGATTCTATTGTTGTGTAAGTTGTATGAATGTATAAGATCATAAATATTATATTTGTAAATGGGAATATGGTGAAAAATTATCCTCAGTCTATCTTTATCTGACATAATGTTTAAAAAAGACAATATATTCTGAAGATCAGTTTCTCTTTGAAGTCAAAGTCAAAGTCTTAATTTGAACTGCACTATAAAAATCTATTCTGATTAAGCTACGGCAACTCCCCAGATTTAGCCGCTTCAACGGCAAACTTCAGTAAAATTCTGAATAAAAAAACATCGGAAATCTCAATGCAGCCTTAAATAACCTAACTAAACTTGATCACGTACAAAAACTTCGCAGTATCAAGACCATTATTAAATTTTTATGTAACGACATGGATCCGACCTCACCGCAACCCCCGCTGTACACTGCGCGCCCATAAAGAGTTAATATTTCAACGGCGCACACACAGAAACCAGTAGTCACGGCCCAAGTTTTAATTTGCTTAAAGTTGTTACAACTTGGAACGGGTCCCTCGTTGGGCGCCAAATTAGGTACAGTCACAGAGTAAAGTATAAAAGTAACGGTCACGTTATTCTACTGATAGTTTAATTCGTTTCTTTTGTGAACATTTTTTGTCTGTGAGATACTACTGCTTTTAGTTTGTAATTTAAGTTGGATACACATAGGTTCAATATTCCTTGTTCTATATGGTTTTATCGTAAGAATTCAGTGCACTTTTACATTCTATTTATAAACTACCATATTATCAAACAGTAACCACTCCTTACTATTGAAAAGTCCATTATAAAACTCGATACTTAGCCATCTATTAAGTCACAAAACCTCAAACTCCCGCTTGCGAACACTGAACTACCATATCATTATAAAGGCAATCAGACCATACCTTGTCAACATTTTTACCACCAATTAACACCCCACCAATAAACATGAAACAAATCACCACATCCCACTGTTAATCACCATCCCCACACATATTTTATTTAATTCAAAAGCACTCAACGAGAACGGAGTCAGTACCAGGGTCGCAATGCATCAGGGAGCTCTTTAAAGTGCTGAATCGCGCATTATCGATGAGTTACGGTGACCATTTACCATCACGTGGCTTTTATGGGCCCGTTCTATAATAAAAAAGGTGGTTAAGTATGAGTTGGAGGTGTGTATTGGAGGTTCCATACGTTGATAAAAAAGAAAAGTTTGACAACCTGATGAAATATATTTGTCAATATGTTTTCTATACTAATATAGATGAAACATTTGATTGTTTCTTTGTGTTCCATAAACTTCGAAAGTATTAAACCGATTTGAAAAATTCTTGTACTGCTGAAAAGCTACACTATTTTCGAGTAATATGTGCGTTTATATTTTATCCGGGTACGGGAAGAAGATCCTTCGGGACGCGCGTGAAACCACGGGAAAACCGCTAGTGTAATATAAAATTTAAAAAAGTTATTTTTAGTTTCCTATATAACCTAATCTGACCGATGGGACGATGAGACACAAACTTAGATGTACATACCATAAGTGTTTTGTGTATTCCCTTGAGGAACCCTAAAAGTACTAGTCCCATGGTCCCCATTCTAATATTGTAAAGAGGCAAGTTTTGTTTGTTTTAAAATCCTACAAAAAGGGGTAGAAATGGTATGATTTAAAGTTTGTTTGCGCTGGACAGAGGAGAATAAAAAAATTATATGACTAATTTAGTTTTAGGATTTTGTATATTAAAATATATTTTGATTGAAATTAAATAAAATATAATAATCACGATTCCTGTCATACTTGATTAATAAAAACTCGTAAGCTCCAAAAATTATGTACATACTTAATTTATAATCAAAATTGAATAATAATCAAATCTCCAAAGTATTCCAACAGTTTTTTTCCCATGCAACTATGTAAATAAAAGTATTTTTTTACAATGTGTAGCTTCAAAAGATTTTCAGAAAATAAAAAATGCCAGAAAAATGACAAACTTATTTTTCATTTACAATAACAAATATTAGACACCAACGCAATAAAATAATACCCTACCAAAACATAATACTCAGTACCTATCTTCCGAAGCTAAACTCGATTAAATTCGCACCTGAGCTTCAATTACGATTTCCCTGAAAACCTTTACGTGTTCCCCGTGGGCGGGCGGCACGTGAAAATTCATTTAAATCTATTAGAACTTTTCATTTTTTCATATTTCCTTGAATTGGTATCCACTCATGTACTCCTGAAGTTCTAATTCCCTTTGAGTTTTGTAATACTCGTCAGTTATTAAAATGTTAGAAATAGCCCTTTCAATGAAGTCTAATAAAATTATTATTTTTTCTAAAAGTCGTTCCCAATAATCTATCCACCTGCTGCTTACTATAATAGGAATGTGACATTATTCGTATATCTGGAGGGAGATAGATTATTGAAATCCATAAAAACTTACCGTATTTTGACTTCTTTTGACTGCCATTCGGTATGTTTGTCGAAACTAATGAGTATTGCCGCAATTTCCTGTAACAAATGAAAAAAATATTCTTAATGTATCAAAATTTGACAAAAAAGCAGAGTGATTCACACTCTTCTGACAAATGCTTATAAAACAATCCTGAATACCTAATTAGGGACCATGATTCCATTATGTAATTTAAAAATAGTTTTTTCCTTTTTTGATATCAAAAAACAATTATTGTAATATAATACTAAATATAATAAAAAAATCGTAAAAATAAGCATAAATCACAAACACAGTGCCCCACCAATTATATTTTTATTATCAATCTATCCTTCCACGCCAATCACCATAACATTAAACAACTACCTACACACATTATCCACCCAAAAAACTCCAACTCCCTCGAAAAGCATTTCTTCTACGTTTATTAACTAGACTCGTAAACTAACGAAAGCACAATCAACATAAACTTTACACTGACTGAATGTTAAATCGTTAGTGCATTTATTTATTCTTAACTAGCGACCCGCCCCGGCTTCGCACGGGCGCAATGCTGATGTACCTATTTGTTATTATACCAGGACAACATATCTTGCATAAGCATACTAATAATCGAGTGTCGATGATACTGCTAACTATGTACCAGGATAGCATAAAATGTTTGAAGTACATCCCTCGGGACGCGGGTGAAACCGCGAGGCTAGTAAACCTTCCTCTTGAATCACTGTATTAATAAAAAAAAACCGCATCAAAATCCGTTGCGTAGTTTTAAAGATTTAAGCATACATACAAACATTCAAATTACAGACGCGGGGAGGACTTTGTTTTATACTATATAGTGATCAAACAACTCGGAGTCAGCACATGCATATTTACAAAGCACGTAAAAACTCTGTCACGGCGGCCATTTTGAATCGGTAATCGAAGTCAAGATTCAGAACATGTTATTCGAATAAATAAATCAAATGCTTTCAACGGGAACTGAATAATAAGCTCAATATAATCGTAAAGTTGCCTTCACTCCCTGAAGCGAGTGAACGAATGACGAGTTATTAAATTGGTTAGCTTGGAGACCGCGGTTCCGTTCGATTTTTTTTATAGAAATGCAAAAAAAAATATTCTAAGTGTGCAACCTCATTTATCAAAAAGAAAGAACTTTTTGGATAGTCTGTTACTATAGTATTTTTTTATTTCATTTCATCTGCTATAATTTAGCGAAATACATGAATAATAAGATGGGCCTATTGCTTGTAAAATTTAAAGTTTAATTTTCTATTAAAATATTTACATAGAAAATCCCTACAAGGTTTCAACTATAATATATTGCTCATTTTAATGTCTACAGAATACTACGTTAAATCTCTTTCAAAACTGGACAAAGATTGATGGCAATTGCTGAAACGCAGCCGAGTGAAAATATACATCGTCTTTCATATTTAAAAACGCATTTTTGTTCTCTATACTACAAAACTTAAAATGATATTTTTAGCCATGAATAATAGACCTAGCAAGTCATAAAATTAATGACCAATCATTTATCTTAGAAATTAATGTCATAGTTATTTTGACTGTTCTTTTATTTATCCCCAAATATTAGTTGAATTAATGACTGAATCGTTACATGGCTAGTCATACATGACTTTGACCTCTCAGAGTATTTTCAAATATACTTTTACAGGTTTTTTAAAGATATTTTAATATTTATTCTAAGTTATTGGATGTTCTCACTATCACTTGTTTCGGTAAAAAAAAATAGTAGGTTAAACACCACACATAAAATGTCACCCCACTCAACCCAAACCGTCCCATTTTGCCCCAAAAATACGAATGCATAACCAACCGCCCCTATTACCCCGTTTATTTAACGACTTACCCCAAAAATAAGAACATGCACTAAATAAATAAATACATTGAGACCTTAGGAATAGATTTATTGCTTCGAATATAATTCTTGCACGCTATGGCATACATAAGTAGTTGAATTAGTTAAGGAAGTAGCTGTTACGTGTAAAGGAACGGACAGATGTCGGCGGCTGTTTTTGGGTACAAACGACAGCAGGACACCGTACCAGAATCTGTAAAATTTTAGCAATCGAAAATTAACCTTCCGCCATTGTGATAAGGTTGAAAATCTATTGCCGAAATTTGACAGATTGTGGTAACTTGATGTCTGATGTGCTGTAGTCTGTACAATTGGGGGGAGTTGTGTTACTGTATTTCCTTTACTGTTTTCTTTAGTTGGTTTTTGTGTTCGGTTTGTTTGTGTGAAACGGTAAGTGTGTTTGAAATGGTATTTGTGGACGATTTAAGGTTTAATGTATTTTTGTACTGGTTGAAATATTGTTTAAGAAAAAAAAAATAGGTAAAGACACCACATATTATTTATAATTCATAGGTAATTCGTGATTTATACAATTGAGATAAAATCATACACAAATGTTGATTTAAATAATTGTTTTGTTGAAGTAAAAATTTTGAAGTTCAGTATACAGACGCTAGGAGGTCAACCTATCCGAATCTGTAAAATTTTACCAATCGAAAATTAACCTTCCGCTATTCTGATAAGGATGAGAATCTAGTGAAGAAATTTGACACATTGAGGTAGGTTGATGTGTTTCCGTCTGTACGTAAAATATTCATATGCAATAAGGTTTTATCTTTATACCAAGTTTTCAAACAAAAGTATTAATTTGAGCTATAAAATTAATTTATAGCTCACTAGTTACACACTTCTGAAGACAGAACATGCAAAATAGCAATAAAATGTTGATCAATGTTTTGGCAACTGAATTCCAGCATTTATTGCTAAAAGTAGAATAACTCACGTGCAACAATTTTAGGGAAAGAATACACATTAAAATGCTTCATGATTATAAACGTATAGAACTTTTTATTAGTCATAAAATGCCGGTTTACTTATTTTGTCACAGTAAAACCTCATCTCATGCAAGAAAACAACATTTTGATCATAAATTTTATGTTTTTTTTTTCTTTCAAATTATACATTCACGCATTAATTTAAAAGTTTTACAAAATATGTTACTGATTCGCTCTTTGGGTGGACATTATGAATAAATCCAAAGTATTGACGTACAGACGACAGCAAGTTAACCTACCCGAATCTGTAAAATTTTATCAATCAAACTTTCACCTTCCACTATTGTGATAAGGTTGAAAATCAAAGGAAGAAATTTAACAGACTGAGGTATGTTGATGAGCTATCTGTACTTTGTAAATATAGCTGTAGCTATTTGATCTACTTTGAATTCTATCAATATTTTACGGTGACAAAATACAATCAAATACTAAAATAAGCAATCCCAGCATTATTTTTCCATCAAACCGCCCAAAAGGGACAACACAACACGTTTTATAAGGGCGGTCAACTAATAAATAATAAAATGAATTTCCTTCGACACAGCTGCACAGTTTCCCATCAAAGAAAATATCACTCCCACAAATGTTTTATAGAAACAGAAATAATATTCGGGAACAGGTATCGACATGTTACTGTCCCCACTTGGTATATTTTGCCCCATTTTAATACATTTTACCCCAGTTTATAAGATGTACCAATTTGTAAATTATACAGACGCCAGCATATCAACCTACCTCAATCTGTCGAATTTCTTCAATAGATTTTCAACCTTATCACAATAGTGGAAGGTTAATGTTCGATTGGTAAAATTTGACAGATTTGTGTAGGTTCCTTGCGTTGTCTGTACATTATGCCCCATTGAATACATTGAACCCCAGTTTATATGTTGTACCAATTTGTAAATTGTACCCCAATTTCTGTTGTCGGGGTTCTTTATAACAAGATGTTTAAATTCTTCACTCATACATTTATTATGCATATTTTATTTTCTGTGTGAATTCGATACGCCTGTGATTGAGTCACAATTTCTTTTGCGAGGGAAAAGTTGGTATTTTATTGGTTTCAGGGTCCCGTGGAACATGAAACCGATGTTTATAGCATATTTTATGTCATGGTTTTTAGAAAGGTTTCAAAAGGGACCAGAAATAATATAGTAGAAAATAATTTGCCTTCTAGTAATCAAACTGAATGGATTCTGTGTTTCGGAAGGCACGATAAATAATGGGTCCTGGCTGTCATTTGAACATCCTTGGCAGTCGTTACGAGGTAGTCTGATAACCAGTCTTTACAGGGTGCCAGGTTGCCCAGGTAACTGTGGAGGTCAGATAGGCAGTCGCTCCATGTAAAACACTGGTTCTCAGCGGCATCCGGTTAGACTGGAAGCCGACCCCAAAAATAGTTGGGAAAAGGCTAGGCAGACGATGAATCAAACTGAATGGTTGTACTAGCTGGAGGTTCTACTGCAAAAGCTATCTCTCATACTTATTCAATGGCTTGAGGGTGTCCTCGGTAGTTTAATAACATAAAAATTAATTAAAGCACTGTATTTTACGAATGTAGATTGATTAACATATTTTTTCAAATCACGTAATCTAATATAAAAAATACCTTGATCAAAACTCTAGTTTTCTTTGGTTAAGAAATACTTTTATATCATTAATCAATTTCTGTAAAAAGACGTATCAATATAATATATGCGTTCCATTAGAATGTAATTTAACAAAAATATCTGAGTGGTCAGTCTGATAATATATTTGCTATTTAAAATTGAAAGGTTCACTTGAAAGTTAAACCGATTTATTAGAAACAGAGAATTTAAGACATTCACTTTCTTATAAATTATTTGAAATTCTATACTACTGTAGCTGCAGAAAAAAAAATTGATTAAAAGATCTAATCTTAAGATTTACTGGGACGATCTGAAAAAAATATGCAGTGTTATCCCATTCATCGAGGGGGCTTATAGGCTTTTTCTCTGAGCACACGGAGATGTTTTCAAGATGCTGGTGAAAGTAGTATTAGAAGCTAGTAATTAATTAATTGAACAAGAACAAAGTGTATATTTCAAAGAGTAATTTGTAATTTTAACCCTTTGAGTAATCCACGTTATGACAAGTCTGCGCTGTTAGATAACAACAATAATCATAAAAAGTAAAGTCTATAGCTTCAGTTTAGGGTTAAAAGCCGTCCCTTTACGCCCTTCGGTGCTCAAAGTGGTCAAAATACACATTACTAAGTTTTGGACAAAATATCTGAGTTTATCACTGGGTATTTGCATTAACCTCATAATTCTGTTGACCCTGAAATAGTTATTATCTTCACCTAATTGTTTAGCTTGAAATAATCAAAATATGTACCACTTAGATATAAACTTTAGTATTTATGTATTTTTTTACACAAAAGGTATTGAGAAAGGTCTCGTTAAAGTTTTGTTCAATTTCATAGAAACATAGGTTATCAGATTATCATTTTTTTAGGGTCCCGTACCCAAAGGGTAAAACGGGACCCTATTACTAAGGCTTCGTTGTCTGTCTGTCTGTCTCCACGCTATATCTCATTAACCGTGATAGCGAGAAAGCTGAAATTTTCACAGATGATGTATTTTGTACGGAACCCTTCATGCGCGAGTCCAACTCGCACTTGGCCGGTTTTCTTTATTTACTTTTACAGTAAAAAAATACAAATAAACATCAACATTATGTCAGAACCAAAAAGAACACGAAACATTAGCAGGGTATTACAAATCCGAATTTTCAGTCGCAAAAATTTTCATAATAAATGAAAATTTTGTGCGGTCGTTAGAATTCGCGACTAAGGATTCACTTTTAGTCCTCAATAACCAATAAGAGGCTACGCTTAGTGCTTGAGCGAGCGGATCAAGTAACATAGCGATTTTTGTTACCGCATTTATTTCACGACTGTTTTTTATGTAACTTTATATTGAGTATTTTTGTTAAAGGAAAAATATAAATGGAACGTGGTAATTTTGATAATTTTTGTGAGTGATAAATATTTTTGCCTTTCTTTTGCATTTCCTTTACTAATATCAATAAAGCTGTTTTTAAAGAACAACATTGAGCATTTAGGCACCTATAGATTAAATTACCTGCAACAGTCTCACCCCTTGATTACACTGGTTGTTAGACTTTCTGGCTTCTGACTTCCCGTAACGACTACAAAAAATGTTGAAATTAATGTCGAGACCCACCAATTTAACATGCTTACCAAAACATGGAGGTACTCGTCGTGACAACATGGCCACCCATACGCAGACCGATCACGCCAAGCGTTTGTTACAAGGTAGTAAAAGCTTTAGTTTATAGCTGTACTAATAAGAATATATGGAATCATTATGTTCTATATACTAATATTGCAAAGCTGAATATTTTGTTTGTTTTGTTGCTAATTCGGACCGATTTGAAAAAATCTTTCAGTGTTAGAGCCCATTTATCGAGGAAGGCTATAAGTTACGTTTTATTCAGGTGACGCGGAGTAATTCCCTCGGGACGCGGGAAAAACCACTGGCGGTAGCTCTTACTTAAATAAAAGTATCGCTCCCGCTGTCGCTCATCACTGTACCCCCGCCAAAGGGTGTCCAAAGAGTTCATTCGTTCGTTTTATTGTGATAGCTGTAAAAGGTCTCCGTCAGACGGGACGCTAATGACGTCGTAAAGAGCCGGCGCCCCGCCCCCTCATAATTACGGTTAATTGTGTAAACATTTATAGGAGACTAGGTTTTTTGGGTATTTTTGAGTTTTTAGTGGGGTATTTTTTGAGTGACCTGATTTTAGATATTGATGAGTGATCAGTTGTCAATTGTTTTTTGTACACGTAATTCTAATATTTTGTAGACAGTAGGTCATCGATTTGTGTCAAATATAGGGTGTAGAAGTTAGTGGTAAAACTAAAGCTGGTAGAATGCCTGCTTAACATACTGACTTTTGTTAAAGCCAGTGGTGGCCTGAAACCTGCTAGTTTTTGAGGAAGTACCAACTTGAGCTTATAAGCTTGTCCTATACCGCTCTTTAAATACTGTGAGACAGACCTGGTACACGAGTACCTAATAGAGATTTAAAAAAAAAAACAATCTCTCTTAATTTATTGCCAAATATATAAAATAACACAGGTTAATACTACCGAATAATATTAGAGAAGATAATGAGTCAACATATTTAATTACACAATTTCTCCTAAGTATACTAACTACATCTTTGTAACATAATTTAAATCATTATACCTCCAATACTCGAATCTCCTTGCTTATCGCTCCCACTTAATCAAATATTATATTTACTATTCACTTAATTCATACACCCTCTAAAAGCATATACAATTAATACACGTACAAATTAGGACAAACAAACACACACACACACTCTTCCACTAATGAAACACACAAACATATTCTCTAATCCCGTTTAATGGAAAAGGTACAGTATTAAATTATACTAGCTATACTCTGTGGTTTCATCCGTGTTTTTAAGCAAAGAAACGATGGATGGATTGTGTGTCGATATAGCTAGGAAGAATGTTACTTGTGAGATGACGGCAGATAGAAGAGTGTGGAAGAAGGAAACATGCTGCGCCGACCACAAATAAATTAACTTGAGAAAAAGTAGCCTATAACCTTCTCCAGGGTAGGACCTGCCTCCATGATTTTATGTCATTCGGGGAAAATTTACCACGACAGCCTACTGCGGGATTCAATAACGTATCTATCAATTTGTTTATTTAATTTAATTCATAAGGCACACCAACAACTTATTTACAAATAAATGCACAGATAAAAACATTCACATGACGGTCCTGCGTAAATAAGGCACTTACAGACATGCACATCATTCACAGCAGGACGGATGGACTTGCCATTTCTAGGTATATTATTTAATAGTATCTAATTAAAATTTAAATTATACACCAAAATATTAAATGCAAAATTATAAAGTTACATACTAAAAATTTAATAAATATATAATAATATCATTTTTGTAGATTTTCATGTTCATTTGGTTACCAAAAAATTGGATTTTGACTTTACTTGTATGGAGCTAACGTCAAAATTTAATCTCTAGTAAACAAATCAAAAGATAGATTGTTTATTGAGAACGTTAGCAAACAAACTCACTCACGAGATAAAGGCAGTTAAGTTTAAGCCCCGTGATATTAATTACTACTTGATTATCCTAAGTTT
>NWSH02000525.1:11303505-11317520 GCA_002382865.2 Heliothis virescens | reverse complement strand
ATTTTGCCCCAAAAATACGAATGCATAACCAACCGCCCCTATTACCCCGTTTATTTAACGACTTACCCCAAAAATAAGAACATGCACTAAATAAATAAATACATTGAGACCTTAGGAATAGATTTATTGCTTCGAATATAATTCTTGCACGCTATGGCATACATAAGTAGTTGAATTAGTTAGGGAAGTAGCTGTTACGGGTAAAGGGACGGACAGATGTCGGCGGCTGTTTTTGGGTACAAACGACAACAAGTCACCATACCAGAATCTGTAAAATTTGCAATCGAAAATTAACCTTCCGCTATTGTGATAAGGTTGAAAATCTATTGCAGAAATTTGACAGATTGTGGTAACTTGATGTCTGATGTGCTGTAGTCTGTACGATTGGGGGGAGTTGTGTTACTGTATTTCCTTTACTGTTTTCTTTAGTTGGTTTTTGTGTTCGGTTTGTTTGTGTGAAACGGTAAGTGTGTTTGAAATGGTATTTGTGGACGATTTAAGGTTTAATGTATTTTTGTACTGGTTGAAATATTGTTTAAGAAAAAAAAAATAGGTAAAGACACCACATNTGATGTGCTGTAGTCTGTACAATTGGGGGGAGTTGTGTTACTGTATTTCCTTTACTGTGTTCTTTAGATGGTTTTTGTGTTCGGTTTGTTTGTGTGAAACGGTAAGTGTGTTTGAAATGGTATTTGTGGACGATTTTAGGTTTTATGTATTGGCTTACATATTCTTTAAATGTACTCGTATCAGTACGTTTACTCCACCTACTCCACGACACCTATTTTGATTTCAAAATAATCTTTTAGGTTAAGTTTTTACTTCAAGCTTTTTTCTAGTATAATTATCAGTTTCATTGTAATTTATAGTGTTGTAATTATGTAAGTAAGAAAAAAATATATTTTCTTGTAATAGTAAAAATTGTGACTTTCAATTTAGAAAAACGACTCGTATACAATATCGTATTATATTACCTAAAGATAATACGATATTGAATATGAGTCGTTTAATCAGGTTCCCAAAACAATGTTAACAAAAATATATAATTTCAAAGCTAATTTGAGCTGTAACGTTAATTTATAGCTCACTAGTTACACACTTCTGAAGACAGAACATGCAAAAACGCAATAAAATGTTGATCAATGTTTTGGCAACTTAATTTCAGCATTTATTGCTACAACTGAAATAACTCGCATGCAACAATTTTTAGGAAAGAATACACATTAAAAAGCTTCATGATTATGAAAGTATGGAACTTTTTAGTAGTCATAAAATACCGGTCTACTTATTTTGTCATAGTAAAACCTCATCTCATGCAAAAATGAACAACATTTTGACCATGAATTTTAAGGTTTTTTTCCATATACATTCATGCGTTAATTCTAAAGTTTTACAAAATATGTTACTGTTTCGCTCCTTGTATGGACATTAGATAGATATATTCCTTATTATGTACACCAATTTACATACAAAAACAACATACTACAAAAAAATCAGTTTAAGTGACACAATGGGCAGTCTTATCGCTAAAAGCGATCTCTTACAGACAACCTTTAGATGGATTGAGCCGAAAGGAAATAACCATATAGCATTGTGAATAACTGCAAAGTATTGACGTACAGACGACAGCAAGTTAACCTACCCGAATTTGTAAAATTTTACCAATCAAACTTTCATCTTCCGCTAGTGTGATAAGGTTGAAAATCAAAGGAAGAAAAACAGACTGAGGTATGTTGATGAGCTGTCTGCACTTTGTGAATATAACTGTAGCTATTTGATCTACTGTGCATTTTATCAATATTTTACGGTTACAAAATACAATCAAATACCAAAATAAGCAATCCATTATTTTTACATCAAACCGCCCAAAAAGGGACAACAGAACACGTTTTATAAGGGCGGTCAACTAATAAATAATAAAATGAATTTCCTTGGACACAGCTGCACATTTTCCCATCAAAGAAAATATCGGTCGCACAAATGTTTTATAGAAACAGAAATAATATTCGGGAACAGGTATCGATATGTTATTGCCCCACTTGGTATATTTTGCCCTATTTAATACATTGTACCCCAGTTTATAAGTTGTACCAATTTGTAAATTATACAAACGCCAGCATATCAACCTACCTCAATCTGTCGAATTTCTTCAATAGGTTTTCAACCTTATCACAATAGCGGAAGGTTAATGTTCGATTGGTAAAATTTGAGAGATTCGGGTAGGTTTCCTTGCGTTGTCTGTACATTATGCCCCATTGAATACATTGTACCCCTAGTTTGTATGTTGTACCAATTTGTAAATTGTACCCCAATTTCTGTTGTCGGGGTTCTTTATAACAAGAAGTTTAAATTCTTCACTCATACATATATTATGCATATTTCATTTTATTTACTGTGTGAACTCGATACGCCTGTGATTGAATCACAATTTCTTTTGCGAGGAAAAAGTTGGTATTTTATTGGTTTCAGGGTCCCGTGGAACATGAAACCGATGTTTATAGAGCATATTGTTTGTCATGGCTTGTATTTAGAAAGGTTTCAAAAGGGACCAAAAATAATATAATAGGAAAATAGGAAATAAATTTTCTTTTCGTAATCAAACTGAATGGATTACTTGTTTAGGAAGGCACGATTAACAGTGAGTCCCGGTTGTCATTTGAACCTCTTTGGCAGTCGTTACGGGTAGTCAGAAGCCAGAAAGTCTGACAACCAGTCTTACCAATGAGTGTCGGGCTGGGTAAGGCTGGGTAGATGTTGATAGATATAAAATCATCAGATTTTAATTATCTTTACACTTCCTAAAGGGTGCAGTGGATGGGAGTGTTAGACCACTTATACTCACTAAAACCTAGCAATGTTCCTTCTGGTCCTTTTGTGGTCAGATGACAGTACATTAAGTCACCACATTCTGTCAAATTTCTTCATTAAATTTNGGCATCCGGTTAGACTGAAAGCTGACCCCAAAAATAGTTGGGAAAAGGCTAGGCAGATGATGAATCAAACTGAATGGTTGTACTAGCTGGAGGTTCTACTGCAAAAGCTACCTCTCATAGTTATTCAATGGCTTGAGTGTGTCCTCGGTGGTTTAATAACAACAATTAATTAATACACTGTATTTTACGAATGTAGTTTGATTAATATATTTTTTCAAATCACGTAATCTAACATAAAAAATACCTTGATCAAAACTAGATTTTTCTTCGGTCAAGAAATACTTTTATACCATTAATCAATTTTTGTAAAAAGACGTATGAATGTAATATATGCGTTCCATTAGAATGTAATTTATCAAAAATATCAGAGTGGTCAGTCTGATAATATATTTGCTATTTAAAATTGAAAGGTTCACTTGAATGTTAAAGGAGGCAAGAGACCATAACTATAGCAAAATTTTAGGCATTTCTCTTCTTACACATTAATTCAAAATCTATACTAATATTATAAAGCTGTAGAATTTATTTGTTTGAACGCTCTAATCTTAGGAACTACTGGACCGATTTGATGAAATCATTCAGTGTTAGCTAAGTCTTATATGTATCGAGAAAGGCTATAGGTTTTATCTTGGCATACAGATAGATAGCATGCTGACTCTACTTGTGGAAACTAAAAGTAAATAAATTGAAGAAGAATAACGTAACATATATTTTAAAGAGTAACTTGTAATTTTAACCCTTGAGTAATCCACGTTATGACAAGTCTGCGCTGTTAGATAACAACAATAATCATAAAAAGTAAAGTCTATAGCTTCAGTTTAGGGTTAAAAGCCGTCCCTTTACGCCCTCTGATGCTCAAAGTGGTCAAAATACACATTACTAAGTTTTGGACAAAATATCTGAGTGAGTTTATCACTGGGTATTTGCATTAACCTCATAATTCTGTTGACCGTAAAATAGTTATTATCTTCACCTAATTGTTTGACTTAAAATAATCAAAATATGTACCACTTAGATATAAACTTTAGTATTTATGTATTTTTTTACACAAAAGGTATTTTGAGAAAGGTCTCGTTAAAGTTTTGTTCAATTTCATAGAAACATAGGTTATCAGATTATCATTTTTTTAGGGTCCCGTACCCAAAGGGTAAAGCGGGACCCTATTACTAAGGCTTCGTTGTCTGTCTGTCTCCACGCTGTATCTCATTAACCGTGATAGCAACATCAACATTATGTCATAACAAAAAAACAGACAAAACATTAGCAGGATATTACAAAACCGAATTCTCAGTTGCGAAAATTTTCATAATAAATGAAAATTTTGCGCGGTCGTTAGAATTCGCGACTAAGGATTCACTTTTAGTCCTCAATAACCAATAAGAGGGTACGTTTAGTGCTTGAGCGAGCGGATCAAGTTACATAGCGATTTTTGTTACCGAATTTATGGCACGACTGTTTTTATGTAACTTTATATTGAGTATTTTTGTTAAAGGAAAAAGATAAAAGGAACGTGGCAATGTTGATAATCTTTGTGAGTGATAAATATTTTGTGTTTTTCTTTTGCTCTGGCTTTTATAGTATTAAAGAACAGTCAATTATGAAAATACTCTCTAATTTTTAAACGTTAGTGGAAACAAGCCTATTTAAAAAATGTGGTAAATAACTATCACATTAATATTTGAAAGCTGAGCCGTGCTGTTATGAAAAATTCTGTGTCCGCAAAACCACGATCATCTAGTTATTAACTGTTCATTTCAATAACATATCTGTAGATTATAAAGACAGAATTTTGAATTAGCCCCCTAAAAATAATAACAAAGTCTAACCTCTGGTAATCAACAGAGAGTTAGGTAATTGAAATACGTCGTTAATATATACAGACGGTAGGTAAACCTACCCGGGACCTATCCAATTTTACCAATCAAACTTTAAATCCATTATTGTGATAAGGTTGAAAATCTATTGCAGAAAGACGGATTGTGGTAACTTGGTGTGAAATCTGTACTTTATAAAATCGCTTCCCGCTCTTGCTCATCACTGTGCCCCCACCAAAGGGTGTCCAAAGAGTTCATTCGTTCGTTTTATTGTGATAGCTGTAAAAGGTCTCCGTCAGACGGGACGCTAACGACGTCGTAAAGAGCCGGCGCCCCGCCCCCTCATAATTACGGTTAATTGTGTAAACATTTATAGGAGACTAGGTTTTTCGGGTATTTTTGAGTTTTTGGTGGGGTATTTTTTGAGTGACCTGATTTTAGATATTGATGAGTTGTCAATTGATTTTTATACACGAAATTCAAATCATCGATTTGTATCAAATATAGGGTGTAGAAGTTAGTGGTAAAACTAAAACTAGTAGACATTTTTGCCAGATTTTCACTGACTTTTGTAACAGCCAGTGGTGGCTTGAAACCTGCTAGTTTTTGGGGAAGTACCTACTTGAGCCCAAAAACTTGTTCTATTCCTCTCCTGCAATACTCTGACACAGACCTGGTTCACGTGTACCTAAAACAGCTTTTTTTCAAAAAACCAAGCTTTCTTGATTAATCTAAAATAACATAGGTAACAGTTAAAACTTCGCAATAAAATGAAAATCAAAAAGCATTTTTTCAAAGTAGGCTGAAAACAGCACTTTCTGAACGTCAAAATTACATGAGATAGCCCCAAAAATGCCCGCCCCTCACCATTTCCTATGGTTTTTGCTAGGAAGAAGTGTCGCAACAAACTCCCTAGCAACACATGTCTATACAATAGTATTAGAGAAGATAATGAGTCAACATACATATGTAATTACACAATAACTCCTAAGTATACTAACCACATCTTCGTAACATAATTTAAATCATTATACATCCAATACTTGCTTATCGCGCCCACTTAATCAAATATTATGTTTACTATTCACTTAATTCATACACCCTCTAAAAGCATATACAATTAATACACGTACAAATTAGGACAAACAAACACACAAACACATACACAACCTTCCACTAATGAAACACACAAACATATTCTCTAATCCCGTTTAATGGAAAGGCACAGTATTAATTTATACTAGTTGAATTTTATGCTTTCATCCGTGTTTTTAAGCAAAGAAACGATGGATGGATTGTGTGAAAGTCGATATGGCTAGGAAGAATGTTACTTGTGGGATGACGGCAGATAGAAGAGTGTGGAAGAAGAAATTGGGATAAGGGCAGGAGATGATAATCCGTGTTTTTAAGCAGTTCTGCTTTCTACAGCTTGATAAAAAGTAGCATATAACCTTCTCCAGGATAGGACCTGCCTCCATGATTTTATGTCATTGGGGGTAACCAATTTACCACAACAACTTACTATATATATACTATGGAATTCAATAACCTATCCATCTGTCGATTTGGTTACTAGAGATAGGAATTTGACATTACTTATTTATTTATTTATTATTTATTACAATTTTTCTTTCAATATATATAATAAATCTATGGATCTAACGTCAAAATTCAATCTCTAGTAAACAAATCAAGAGATAAAAACGTTAGCAAACAAAGTCACTCCCGAGATAAAGGCAGTTAAGTTTAAGCCCCGTGATATTAATTACTACTTGATTATCCTAAGTTTCGTACAAAACTATTGAAATAGTAATTAACTACAAGTAATTCGTATTTAAGTAGTTCTGGGGTTGTTAGTAGTGCCTCTGTGATTTTCGTGTGGGGTGGGTGACTTTAAATTAAAGAGCAATTACAGGAAAAAGAGTGTATGGTCTCAATTAGGATCTTATATTTCTATATTTAGATGTAGATGTAGCAATTACCCATTTTGAATTTCATATGAAAATATTTAAGGATACCACATATGCATATAATAAAAATCCAAAAAAAAAACAACCAGTCGGTTATCAAAGAATAGAAAAATATAAATATCCATTTAATAAATCTAAATAAGGCCACAACCCCACGATGAACGCAATAAAAATAAATAAGCACCTCTTATGTAATACAACACGTTCAAACACCCACGTTCCATTTAAATTCAAATGTAGATCGAATCGATAAAGCCACAACACTATTTAAGAATGACTGGGACTCACTATATTTGTCGACAATCGGATATTACGGGATCTGAGGCGGGAACCAGTAGACGATTACATGAATATCGATTGAGCGACCCATTTACGACCAGCCAACATAATACGACGCTGATCAAATCAGTTTTCAAGCGATTATTACTACTATTACCCACGAATTAGGGGCGAGAATTCTTTGCGGGGGCCGCAAAAAACCCGTTGCGAAATCGAGTCGCAGAACATAAGTACCATTCGATTATTGACCGCAATAATCGATAGTGCTTAATGAAGGTTTTTTTAGTGATTCGAGACTTGAAGTATGTGGCTTGTTTAATCGATTTCGTATTGATGTCAAGTGTTGGTAGTTAAAATGTCGTTATGTACTTAATTTTGTTTAAGATTTTCTTTAGTTTATGCATGAAATACCGTCTACTTATTAAAAGCTATTTTTTATTCACACATTTAACTTTGTTTCAATCATGTAAAGTAAGTAGATTTGTTTTTTAGGCGAGTGTTGACAGGATTAAAGTGTAGTCAACTTTGACCTAACAAAATGACATTGTTGCTTAAACTAGAATCGAACCCGCACACTCGTACTTAACAGGCTTTAACTGCTCGGCCACTTCGTCCTATGCACTTATTTAACACAATTTATATTCTAAACAAATTTCAACCCTAGGCCCGTTCTTTAGTGTTAACTGTCTGAGTAATGGAACAGGAAATGTTTACTAACACTTAATTATATGCCCCGAACTTCAGCCAACATTATAGTGTTGCCCTTTGACGTCAAAACTTTTGAATTCGGCCTCCGAGTCCCTAAGGCCGAATTCATAGACCCGGAGGCCGAATTCAGAATGATAATTGTAAGTCGTAATTTGTAGATTGTATTTAATTCAATTATGTACATAGTTTGAAGTTTGTTTGGTTTATTTTGAGTGTTAGTGCTGTCTAAAATAGATGATATTTTATAGATTTAATTAAAGGGCACTCTAACTTTGGTAATGGTTTGTACAATTATACACTTCAAAAATAGATTTTATATCAAACTTAAATAGACTGTCGTATTTGAGAATAAACCCAATTATAAGTTAGTAATGTCTTTTTATTGACATTGTTGAAACATTACTTTTTGTTTTCTATATTTTTTCGAAATATTGGTTTAATTTTACTACTATCCTTATCACCTAGAAAATCCACTCTTTTCCAAAAAAATTTCTAAAATAATTTAATTTTAATTCTACACCATTTACGGCCAATTTCAGTACGGCCAAGTTCCAAATAGGGTTCTAGATAGTTATCTGATAGATAATACTTTTCTAAAATAATCAAATTTAAAAACATTTCTATTGCCCTATTTATCGGATAGCTATTCAGAACTCTATATGGTACCTTTGCTACTGACCGTTAATCATAGTAAAACTAAGCTTTTAAGCTTACAAGGCGCGATATGATCTATTTCCCCATAGTAAGAGCGTAACTATATTGCACAAAGGCGACGGTGATTGTAGAACAAGTAATTATGGCCATATAGGCTCGTTTGTTATAGCCTCCTACAGGCACAATCTTCGGCTATCGACGTTTATGATAATATACAAGTATTGTTCTGGTTAGTAATTTATTTGGAACTAAGCTCAAATTGACTATTATAGTGATGAGGTAAGAAGGGTTGGTTGGAATGAAGTTTTTGGTGATGGTTATTTCAGGTGGCTTATTTTTGAGTGCAAAATTAATTGATTGGAAAAGTTATTATTAAATGTTACGTTAAAAATACAAAAAAGCTATGTCCAGAAATTAGAATTATTGTTTGTACATACTTAAAGTGTCACATCATCATCACACATGATTATTTAATACTTTTTAAGGTTACGAACCCGAAGGGGAAAATGGTACCCTAGATAGCATGACTTTTTACAGATGACGTTTATTTTTCCAGCGCTTTCACGTAAGCAGATTTTGTCGCGCGTATTATCATTATCAGTCTTTTTATCCATTGCTGGGCTCAGGCCTCCTCTCACACGGAAAAGAATACGGTCGGTTTTTCTACACGTAACACATTTTGTGCGACAAAAAACCAACCACTAGTAAATCGTTTATTGTCGCGACACCGCCTTTCGCACCAAGCAGTCTTCTGCGGAAAACATAAGACGTCACGTTGCAATTAAGTGTACAAGCCCTTACAACGTAAACACCATAACCCCTAACAAGACAAAGACATCCAAAGTCAGACAACAGAATCCAAAGTTAGGGGCGACTTTGGACACCATTGGGGCGAAATGTATGAAGTTTAAAGTCATTTTCCCAACTTGGTGGGGTCAAGAACCATTGTCAACTACTATGGTGCATATGACATTGATGTATTGCCCAGAACGGGGGCTGGAAGTTTCATAGTCCAGATTGGAATTAATTTTGTGAGTGGACTTGGAATGTATTCTGGGCTTAAGTAGAAGTACCTAATTACCATGGGAGATGTGGATGACCCTGATAAAAGATAGCCTATATCCTTTCTCAGCCTCTAAACTATCTGTATACCAAAATTCATTTAAATCAGTTCAGTAGTTTTGGCTAAAAAATCGGACAAAAGTCAGACAAGGCTATTTTCGCATTTTTAAGTAAGAACTCAAAAATAATTTTATTTCAACTTGTTAATTGGTTATGCATTTACGGTTCATCGTGGTGAATTGATATTTGTCCTGAAAAAAAAAAAGAAAACTTTATTTATTTAAAGCTATTACGCAATAATTCCACTTGAAACCTATTGTAACTTACTTCACAATTTAAGTGTGAATTATAAAATAAAACCTTAATTTATGATTCTGCCAAATATTTTAATGCACAAACAATCAAAATAAATTAAAATTAAAATCACAAAAACAATTACCATAACATTAAAACGCGATTTTCTATTGGACGTTGTAATAAAAGTAATACTCAACGGATAGCGAGTGCAATTAAATGCTTTGAGCAAAAAAGCGGAAACGTCGCTATTGGAGCCGTTGCCATGGCAACAGACCGGAAATTAAACCGAGTTGACTTGTTCCAACATGGCCACCTGTTTTGCTTGAAACAATATTTTTGTATTAATTTTCATGATGAACACATTAAGTTTTTGTGTCGAAATTCTTTTTAGTGGTACAATACTTTTATGTCGTTTAAATTGTAAAATATTTCATGCACAAGTTTAACTAATCCAAGTTTAATTGGTGCTTAATTAGTTACCTAATCGTTATCACGCTAAGTAAACAAAATACAGAACAACATTTTTTTAACTAATTGGTAGTATTATTGAAATCATGTAAGTAGGCATTATGTACTTATAACTAACAACTATCTTATTTGTCAAATAATAAGTGAGCAAAATTTTANACATAGTTTGAAGTTTGTTTGGTTTATTTTGAGTGTTAGTGCTGTCTAAAATAGATGATATTTTATAGATTTAATTAAAGGGCACTCTAACTTTGGTAATGGTTTGTACAATTATACACTTCAAAAATAGATTTTATATCAAACTTAAATAGACTGTCGTATTTGAGAATAAACCCAATTATAAGTTAGTAATGTCTTTTTATTGACATTGTTGAAACATTACTTTTTGTTTTCTATATTTTTTCGAAATATTGGTTTAATTTTACTACTATCCTTATCACCTAGAAAATCCACTCTTTTCCAAAAAAATTTCTAAAATAATTTAATTTTAATTCTACACCATTTACGGCCAATTTCAGTACGGCCAAGTTCCAAATAGGGTTCTAGATAGTTATCTGATAGATAATACTTTTCTAAAATAATCAAATTTAAAAACATTTCTATTGCCCTATTTATCGGATAGCTATTCAGAACTCTATATGGTACCTTTGCTACTGACCGTTAATCATAGTAAAACTAAGCTTTTAAGCTTACAAGGCGCGATATGATCTATTTCCCCATAGTAAGAGCGTAACTATATTGCACAAAGGCGACGGTGATTGTAGAACAAGTAATTATGGCCATATAGGCTCGTTTGTTATAGCCTCCTACAGGCACAATCTTCGGCTATCGACGTTTATGATAATATACAAGTATTGTTCTGGTTAGTAATTTATTTGGAACTAAGCTCAAATTGACTATTATAGTGATGAGGTAAGAAGGGTTGGTTGGAATGAAGTTTTTGGTGATGGTTATTTCAGGTGGCTTATTTTTGAGTGCAAAATTAATTGATTGGAAAAGTTATTATTAAATGTTACGTTAAAAATACAAAAAAGCTATGTCCAGAAATTAGAATTATTGTTTGTACATACTTAAAGTGTCACATCATCATCACACATGATTATTTAATACTTTTTAAGGTTACGAACCCGAAGGGGAAAATGGTACCCTAGATAGCATGACTTTTTACAGATGACGTTTATTTTTCCAGCGCTTTCACGTAAGCAGATTTTGTCGCGCGTATTATCATTATCAGTCTTTTTATCCATTGCTGGGCTCAGGCCTCCTCTCACACGGAAAAGAATACGGTCGGTTTTTCTACACGTAACACATTTTGTGCGACAAAAAACCAACCACTAGTAAATCGTTTATTGTCGCGACACCGCCTTTCGCACCAAGCAGTCTTCTGCGGAAAACATAAGACGTCACGTTGCAATTAAGTGTACAAGCCCTTACAACGTAAACACCATAACCCCTAACAAGACAAAGACATCCAAAGTCAGACAACAGAATCCAAAGTTAGGGGCGACTTTGGACACCATTGGGGCGAAATGTATGAAGTTTAAAGTCATTTTCCCAACTTGGTGGGGTCAAGAACCATTGTCAACTACTATGGTGCATATGACATTGATGTATTGCCCAGAACGGGGGCTGGAAGTTTCATAGTCCAGATTGGAATTAATTTTGTGAGTGGACTTGGAATGTATTCTGGGCTTAAGTAGAAGTACCTAATTACCATGGGAGATGTGGATGACCCTGATAAAAGATAGCCTATATCCTTTCTCAGCCTCTAAACTATCTGTATACCAAAATTCATTTAAATCAGTTCAGTAGTTTTGGCTAAAAAATCGGACAAAAGTCAGACAAGGCTATTTTCGCATTTTTAAGTAAGAACTCAAAAATAATTTTATTTCAACTTGTTAATTGGTTATGCATTTACGGTTCATCGTGGTGAATTGATATTTGTCCTGAAAAAAAAAAAGAAAACTTTATTTATTTAAAGCTATTACGCAATAATTCCACTTGAAACCTATTGTAACTTACTTCACAATTTAAGTGTGAATTATAAAATAAAACCTTAATTTATGATTCTGCCAAATATTTTAATGCACAAACAATCAAAATAAATTAAAATTAAAATCACAAAAACAATTACCATAACATTAAAACGCGATTTTCTATTGGACGTTGTAATAAAAGTAATACTCAACGGATAGCGAGTGCAATTAAATGCTTTGAGCAAAAAAGCGGAAACGTCGCTATTGGAGCCGTTGCCATGGCAACAGACCGGAAATTAAACCGAGTTGACTTGTTCCAACATGGCCACCTGTTTTGCTTGAAACAATATTTTTGTATTAATTTTCATGATGAACACATTAAGTTTTTGTGTCGAAATTCTTTTTAGTGGTACAATACTTTTATGTCGTTTAAATTGTAAAATATTTCATGCACAAGTTTAACTAATCCAAGTTTAATTGGTGCTTAATTAGTTACCTAATCGTTATCACGCTAAGTAAACAAAATACAGAACAACATTTTTTTAACTAATTGGTAGTATTATTGAAATCATGTAAGTAGGCATTATGTACTTATAACTAACAACTATCTTATTTGTCAAATAATAAGTGAGCAAAATTTTAAACCATTAGGGCATTTACACATCCCGCGTTGCAGAAACAGCACTAGACCCAAATAGATTTTCAATGGAGAAATACGTACTACAAACACATTGGCGCCGTAGTTTCAAAGGCGAGTCAAAAAGCATTTATTCAAAGAAGGCTGAAAAACAGCGCAATCCGAACGTGCAAATTATACAAGACACCCCCAAAAACGCCCGCCCTTCAGTGTAAGTAACACACAGTGAGTAAGTAACACACAATTAGAACTTAGCCTGCACCAATATTTTCCCCAAGTTTACGCATGTCATGTTACCCTTCAATCATACACATCTTCCCATCCCATACACGTTAACAATTTGACCTAAAAGAACTTAACATCCAGCATCAGTAATCCCCAATAACCGGGATACTATCGCAGGCGAGTGAAAAGTATAGACGTAATCAATCATATGGATATCCCTTCTTTCTCACATGGCTAAATATTTGTAGAGAAGATTGGGGCGGATAGTTTTTGGGATCAAAAACTTATGTTAGGTTTAGGTAATAGAAAGTTTTATGTATGATATTTTAGATTTAAGATTGGGATATAATTCAATTTGTATTGCATTGATTTTTTTGGTTTATTTTTTATTTACCTGACCTATGTGGCAATTTGGCCAGCACAGACAAAACGTAAATTCAACCTAAAAAAACAATATTAAAAAAATTACAGAAATCAAACTAAATATTATTAACCTATCTTGGTACTAAAATTGCATAAATCAAATTTAATGTTATTAACCCTATTTTTACTACCTAGGAACTAAAATATAAATAGATAAGACATATACATTTATTTCGTACAAAATACACAAAAGCAAACTGCATCACAAACATAATTTCAGAATTATTAACATGACACCTGAATGAAAAGTTGACAATGAATCATGTTCATTCAGCAAGTGAATGAATGACACGCTTACAATCCTTTCACTCTCAGTGAAGGTAGTACGAATGAGTCATAATTTGTAAACATTATGAATATACATTCATGGACAGCGAAGCCTATCTGTTTTGTTCGTATTTCCTGAGAATAAGATCGGCTCACTGGTTTAGGCGTGAAAGCGTAACAGACAGACAGACAGACAGACAGAGTTACTTTCGCATTTATAATATTAGTAGGGATTTGGTTAGAAATTAAGAATGACGCAATAAGGATTTTTGTAAATTCTGCCTTAACGGGGGTGAAAAGGG
>NWSH02000525.1:11280698-11298341 GCA_002382865.2 Heliothis virescens | reverse complement strand
TAATCTACAAGAAATCATATATTTTACCTTTGTTGCAAAAATGCTGTAGACCAGTGTTATTTACATCTGATATCTCTACAAGCCAAAAAATATGTCAACTGCAACTTTAATATACCAGAAGCATATCACCAAATTCACAACTAGAAAACATCTCGAGCAAGATAGATGCGCTATAACGATCGCGTCTGTGGAACACCGGCTTTACGCAAATCCCTTCGTCGTGCAGTTAAAATGGATTACGGATGAGATATTCGCACTGAAACAGTTATATAGTACACCTTAGTTCTATATCTCTTTGGCTTTTAGTTTGAGACGAACTTTATTGTATGTACAGGTGAATAAAATTGGATAGAACATGGTCCACGCCCATTTTAAATACAAAGAAAAACGATTAATGTCATTGGTCCTGTGGAATACTGCTAAACTTATTGAATTAAAACTCAGCATAAAATTCTGGTAATGAGATGCAAAAATGGTTTATACTATTTTTTCATGTCGGCCTGCTCTTAATTAAATGTGATGGTACATCAAAGTACAGCTTTATGATAGTTAAATTAGATATATTCAACTAAAGGTACGATTTTATAATAACATTTCATAAAATCCCATAACAATAACAGAAACTACACCAAAAACTTCCCTAATCGCACCCTCACCAAAATATAACTCGTCAAAATTCAGAAGTCGTGCACAAACAAACAAACGAACAAGAAGAATGGACTACTAAATCATTCAGGGTTATAATAACACGTTGGCACCGCAAGTAACAGATGTTGTGCCTTTGAGAACGTAAATCATAAAGTTAGAACAAGTGTATTTTTACTGACTTATTATTTACCAGACTTGGTAGTAAACAAACAAAAACATAGATATAAATAACTACAAAAACAATACGGAAAACTTATGATAACTTAGCAAGAACTTGACAAATCAGATTATTCGTTTTTGAGGACATGAATATTTATTATATCAACAGCTTTTACTATTTGTTAGAAACCAATATTTATTTCACATATTTACTGTGCCATTACAGATAACTTAACCTAATTCGACATAGAAAACATACTTTAAACTGGTATTTTTTGGTAAGTTTTAACCAAAAATTCCAGGAAGCATGTATTTGATCGTAAACCTAAGTGTTAAGGCACCTGGAACATACATATAAGTCTCTCCAGTCTACAGGGATTTCGAAAAAGCCTACAAATAACTAAAACAAACAAAAAGAGAATATCTTTCAGCACCCCAATCAATATTCAACACAAACTACCAAGTACCAAGAACAAAACTAAACATTGCATGACACCGCCGTTTTTCTAAGAAAAATCGTTTTAGAACGACCACATTGCAATTCAGGCGTCATTCTTATGTACATGTACTAGCAATCCCGGCTCATTTACCGTGAATATTGAATCCCAGTGGGAAAAGCCGCGGGACACGCAAATTCCACCACAATTTTCGGTCAATCTGTGCATAAATAAACCGGGATGCGACCCAACTAGTGTTGCCATTGCCAAGAGTTGCGAAGTCCCGGAATGGTGAGTAAATATGTAAGGTTTAATCAATATTTACAAGATTTAGTCGCTGTGTCGTATCGCGTATGTCAGCCGACGACGGCATTAGGGGAATTGGAAAGTAGTGAAGGGGTATGTCGATAAGAATTTTATCGATATCGGGTTATTTATCGATGTACTACTAATTCTTTGTCTAGACTATTTTTTTACGATGCTACTATAATAGGATTAATTGTGATAAAGTCAGAATAAAATTATAAGTTATCTCTCTAATACCTTTAAGAAATTACTTAACTTGTTGCAAAAAAAACATCTATTTTACTAATAACTTATTCCTACAGCTCTGAATATTGTACAACAAGAGTAATTAATAGAATAACATCATAGTTTACGTCACCTATTATAGATACTAATGCTACGTAACATTTATACAAATTACGTGGTGATATAATACTAAATTTCAATCGCGTTGCAGTACATTAATCCACGCTCGCCGCCTATCAATGTCTTCGGCGCCATTTAACATTTCTAATATATTATCTTACCGTAGATTCTACTTCTTTACTTGTAATATTTTCTTCCTAATATAGGCGTATTTTACTACATATACATAGTAGTAGTATTAACAAACGATCAATGTTTAGACGAGTACAAAAAATTAGAAAGTCCATAAAATGCAAAAACATTGGTTACAAGTTCATCTTGGGCAAAAAATATTAATAAAAAAAATCTAATGGCTTTCAATTAATATTATAAGTTTACAGAAATAAAACACTATTTGATATATTTTTATAAAAACTGTTTTTTCTATGTTACGAATAATTACCAAGTAAAGTAGAACAAACGAATTCATAACACTCTACTATATAAAACAACAAAAATATCGATATATCACCACCCCAACACTATTCAAAAACTAATTTATCAGTTATCCTTTGGCCCTGCGCACGGCACTCCAGCGTAAAAGGTCTCAAGTCGAAAACAGGAACAAAACGCTTGGCACTTAAGTAAACTATGGCGCTGTTCCCAAGTATTTATTTACTTGAATGGGACATCAATGGACATTTTAAAGGGGCCTGCTTAAAATGTAATGTGTGAAGTCGTTGTTGGAATGTGGGGAACAAGTTATAGCTATTTTTAGGTATATTTACGAAGTCAAACGTTAGGTTAGAGGAGATATTTACAAAGGTTTAGTCTATAATTTGAAAATAAGACTTCCAAAGGTATTTATTAATATTTATGACGAGCCGTTCCTCACGTTTCACTAAAACTTTTGTCTGGGTGCGCGCAGTAGTTCCTACGGGTAAGCGGGTGAAACCGCTGGCAGAAGCTATAAAATGATGACGTAGTGCGACGGTGGAAAAGGATTAATGTATCAGGTTAATGGCTACTTTTCACACGTTACGTAAGAACGGCTTAGAACGTACCCAGCAGGCTTAGTTTATTGACTTCTTGAAAGAATAGACATAAAAGAGATTTTTGTTGAAGAACTTATTTTATTATTATTTTTACTGAAATAATTAATTTGTTGAGGAATATTTCTAGCGACTACGATAGCAAAAAATACTTAATTACAATTTTAAGTTTAATTCACTAATTAAATTGAATTAAAATACATTGTTATTCATTAATATTTAAACAAATTTCATTACAGCGAAAAAAAAATTCCTTTTACTTGACAAAAACATTATGAGTAGCTAGTTGTTTTTATCGACATTTTTCAAAAAGCTCACTTTCACATCACTACACTTTTATCAAAGGAATTCTTGGTTCGAAATGAAATTTTTGAATCTGTTAGCTTTCGAATGCTTGCAAATGAATGCTATATTCCAAATTGTTGTATCTATTAGAAGGTTAGACATTACATACGTACGTTGTATATTAAACTGTATGAGTATATACATTTATCATCACGACAAAAGCCAGAAAGCCTGACAACAAGTCTTACCAAGGGTTGCCCTGGTAACTGGGCTGAGGAGGTCACATTATAAGCAATCAGGAACTTATCTGGTTACTCTGGATGCCGAGCCCAAGATGGTACAGACAACAGCACATCAAGTTACCACAATCTGTCAAATTTCTGCAATAGATTTTCAACCTTATCACTATAGTGGAGGGTACATTATCGATTGGTAAAAATTGTCAGATTCGTATACGTTGACCTGCTGTCGTCTGTACAAATCTAAGCAGATAATGATAATTCCTATATTTATATAGCACTTCACAACAAAACCCAAAGAGACTATTCTAAATAATACAAAATAGACTGTAAACAACAAACTAGCTATCTCAAAGATATCTCGTCATTGTCCCTTTGAAAGCTCGCTAACTTGCCGGTGTCGGTTCGAGTCCCGAGTCGGGAACTTATCCAAGTTTGCAGGCTTCTATCTGATGCGCTTGATTTTATATTATTACAAGTTTGTGTGAGTTTGTTGGTGAGATAAATGTTTGTGAACTATTAGTTTGTGTTAATGGTTAGTTTGTTTATCATCATTTTCTGGTGATATGCTGGGTAGAACTGAAGAAAATAAACTATTACTAGCTACCGACAGCGGTTTCACTCTCATACTTTGACCCTAAAACCTTCCTCAGTAATTAGGGTGTCTAACACTGATAGATTTTTCAAATCAGTACGTTGCTCTTGAGATTAGCGCGTTCAAACAAACAATAAAATCTTTCAACGTTATAGTATTAATATTTCATCGAAGTTTATATCGTAATTCTACTATAACACAAGCAGAGTCACGTTCATTATTAGTCAAGTAAATATTATTTAACAAATCTATTGCAAGCACTATGTACGGGGTTCACGCGTAGTACTTCGTAGCACACACGTAGTTGATTTAGAAAGACCGGCGTAGCGGCGTAGCGCTCGTAGCATTTTGCGTAGCACGTTATCTGTGGTAAAGTACGTAGGTTATTATTAACTGTATTTTGTTGTTATATTTTTTGTTTATATACTTAATTAGTATTACTTCTATTTTAAGCCTAAGTTCTGTCTTCGACTTTGTATATAATCTGCATCTCTCATGTTTTTTCTAAGTTTTTTCTAAGAAGAATTTTACAGACTTTCACATATATTTATAAAATTAGCTATTCCACGTCTGCAATAACTTAGTACTATCTTTCTTATAATTACTGTATCATGATTCGAAATAATAAAATAAAATAAATAATAAAATAAAATAAATAATAATAAAATAAAATATTTTTCTAACGCTATTGTTTTGATATTTAGTTTCCAAGAACAATTTTGCTGTCAAATGGCCGCCGGTGCTTTGACGTACTTCAGCTCGTTTGTAAAATTGGGAACATTTTTGATGGTACTTGATGTTCTTTTGTGTGTCCGTTTGTTTTTGTATTTTTTTGAAGTTACATGTTCAAGTTATTAACAAAAAATATAATCACTTTTCATCATCATTCATTCAAAAACTCTCCTGCATACGGAGAACAACTAAGACTAGATAATATCTTACACATATGCAATACTTCTTATGAAGATCTTTAAAATTCAAAAAATATGTTTGTGCCGAATAATGAATTTTTGTAAAATAAACTTTACCATTGAAGTCCAAAAAAAGCGACACCAACTTAAAAACCACACCCACTTCACCCATTAACCTACCCACACCGACTAAAAAAATTAAAACCAAAAAACCCCTCTCGATTCCGCCGGTTAAGCTGTGTAATATCTGGGAGATAGTGTCGGCGTCTTTGAGCGCGCGTGATCAAGGGCCGGCGAGAGGGCGGGAGAGGTTCGAGAGCCCTCCCGTAGTGATGACTAGATAGTAACAGACCTTGAGGAATTGTTAGATAATGTGGTTGATGTTACTTTGAAAATGGGCTTAGTAATAGCTTTACTTAGTGTAGATAAAATATTGCATGTGGAACTGATGCATGATGTGGTGTTGTATCGGTAAAATACATTTTCAAATTTGGTACAGTAATTAGATCTCAAGATTACTATTATAACTTCATTAATTTAACCTTTTAATATTCTTACAACTTCTTGAAATTAACTTATAAGTCAGTATAGAGATGGAGGTAGTGCGCACACTACAATAATCAGGGGTTCGGCCGGTGTCAGACCAACTGAAATGTTTGATTGGATTCACGAATAGGTATAAGTAAGCGTTCAAAATAAACTGCCAACTAATCTTCGAGATATTGGTGGCCAGTTTAATCTGCAATGTGCCTAATGTTAAATACAGCAAACAGAACAACATAAATTTAGTTCTCAACCCCAAAAAACAATAGCTTCTATAACTTAATGATTTTGTACAACTTCAAGGTTAGATAGGTATTTTTTCAAGAGCTGTAAGCAAAACCAAAGAATAAAGTTAGTTATTAAACCAAAACAATATCAAAGTAAGGCGTGTACAAACTCATCAACCTTACATTAGCACCAAAACCTCAATTAACCCTTGATTTAATTAGGCTAAACATCTTTTAATTATTACTTTGATTTATTAAATAAGCGGGTAGCGCTCGCTAGTTCTACTTTAATATCATAGATATTAAAAATAATAATTTTGTAAATATGAAGAAGAGATTTATTTCTTACCGATTTTTGAGAACTCATGGCTAAGTAAGCTAAATGCCAATTTCACGGGCACCTGATAGAGTTCATGCCATAGAAAAATAATCAAAATTAAAAATATTTCTATGGCACTATCTGTCAGATAGCTATTTAGAACTTTATCTGGCAACTGGGAAAATGGCCGTAAGGAACGGAAGCCAGCAGTGGTTATATTTATTTATACAATACAAAGAGCAGTTTGTCGACACATCTGTTCCCCAGAAGTCTCATCAGTAATAATTAATATTAACCATTACCAGAACCTTAAGTATAATTAAAAACAGACACAAGTCTTACTGAGTTTAATTTTATTGTTGTATACAAGATTTTATTAAGCCCAGTACATTTTGTTCGAGACACAGCTTGTTAATTTACTTAAAATTATTTAAAACAATAATAGTATTGTTTTGATAGATAATGATAAAATCAATTTAATGGTATTTCATCATACAATTTATACTAATATTATATTGTTGATTAGTTTGTGTTTTTGCTGGAGCGCGCAATTTCAGGAATTACTGGTCCGATTTGAAAAATCCTTTTAGTGTTAGATAGCCCATTTATCCAGAAAAGCTGTAGGCTACTTTCTATCCGCGTATGCAAAATACTTGGTTCCCATAAGACGCGTGTGAAACCGGCTGGCGGAAGCTATTACAGTCATAATTTTATTTTAATTCAGTTTTTTTACAAAAAAACTTATAATTGCAAAGCTGTAGGAACAACTTCAAAAGTGGGCACACTTAAGTCCACAAGAGAAAAGCAAGAATTTTAAACAGCTAAAAGCAACTACATACACCTTTAAACACAATTCCTTTTCCAAAACGAACAATCTCAAACCACACACCTTCCATCTTCAACCCCGCCTTACAAACGTACAATAAAACGAAATGTACTGCCAAAAACAAGGCAATACTACCCACAATTTCAAAGATAAACAGCACACCTATCGTAAAACAAATAGTCAATTAAATGGGAAAATAAAACATAATTAGCTGAAGCCTGTTTCAGGCATAATATCGTAAAACGTAGAAACTACGGGGAATATTTCGGGTTCCCTCATTATATGTAAATTTCTGTATTTTAATAATGAGTTAGGTCAGTAATGGCGGGTTTAGACACGAATGTGTACTGGCAGCTAGTACTAGCATGAACATTTTACTAGTACAGTTTTTGTAGTTGACTAAAAATAACGTTTTATTTCGTAATTCTTTTTTATATTATACCGCAGATATCGGTTTTTTGTTCTTCTCCCAGGAGATTATATTTTTTTATAACGAAAATGCCATCTAAATTTAATAAAAAAAACAATGTTAATTTATTTTTTCTTCTTTTTCTTTTTCCTCTTCTCCCCGAAATCTCTTGAAACTTGATAATATATTGTGAAGAGCGAGACCTAATACAGGTATATTCATAACCTAAGAGGAGGTCTCCACGTGTGACGACTTTTATTGAGTTTTGGTAACGAAATAAACGTATTTTTTTCTTTATTCATACACTTTAACCTCTTAAAAATCTGTAGTTTCTTCAGGCGTAAAAATAGTAGACACGCTATAGAATATACATAACACTACCCTTAATCCATATTCACTAAAAGTGTATTAAATACAGTATTGAGGCCACCATGATTATGCTAAACGAGATTTTAATGGTGTTAGACCGGCATGGTGTTTCGCACATCTTGTATAGGGGTGCGTTGATCCGAGGAAATTGTCGAGCGAATGTTAAAATAAATTATGTTTAATAAACATTTACGCGTCATTTGAATGAAGGGTAGTTTGTTTACAACTTCTGTGAGTATAATTACGTTCTTAGTGTAACAAGCTGTTTTTTATTTTTAAGCTCTTTGAATTTCTATATGAAGTAGAAAATCTACATTTATAAAATAGATCCTCTTAATATGGCTCTTCGTATATCAAAAAAGAGTAGGTAAAAGAAAAAAGACACAAAATTGTTCTTAACACTATAAAACATAACTTATTAATTAAAAAATAAAAATGGCACAAGCGATAGTATCATACTAAATAAAACAATAAAAGGTAATATCCTATTCCACTATTCCCGCCTGAACTCGCCTTAATTCAGCACACGAACAAACAGCACAGTACAAGGCCTTGTTATTATAATAGCGATATTAAACACCGTTATTTGGAAATTCGCGATTCGTGGCCTGTTTAGTTTTCGGACATGCGATTTTGAGTAAAAAATTAATAGTCCCCTTTCAGTAGGAAATGGGAGCGTTTATATTATCATTCATTTTCAACGGAATGGCCATAAATTATATATTTTATTTTGGAAAATGTTTCGGCTTATTACTAGTCTTTGAATGTCGAACTATGAAACTATTAGCATTGTTGTTAATTCTTTGGGGTACACGATTCTTATTTATTGCTCCGTAGTTTATTTTGGCGGCTTACTTTTAAGTTTGGAATTCATTAGCGAAATTAAAAGACAGCTGAATAAATTGGCTGTTTACACGATACTGCAAAGTGTTTTGAAATGACCTTTTTTAGCTTCTTGAGTTTTTTGCTGACTCTCGAAGACGGGGGAGAAGTAGGTCAACGAGGTAAACAAAATACTCTCGTTCCTTAAATAATACTTTAGTAATAGCTGATGGAAAAATTTTCAATCGTCTAGAAAGAAATCACTATAAAATCTTTGTGCATGTACTCCTATTATTTATTATTTCTTATTTTCCCACTCATTGCTATTAACTGCCGCACTGTGATAATTTATCAGCGGATTCTTAATATTTCGTATCAACAGTTTAGAAAGTCGGACAACCATTTTACCAACGGGTATCGGGTTACCCGATTGTAGAGGTCAGACAGGCAGTCGCTCCATGTAAAACACTGGTTCTCAGCTGTATCTGTTGGACTGGAGACCGATCCCAACATGGTTGGGAGAAGGCTAGGCGTAATATATGATGATGATAATCGACAGTTAAAAAATTGCCTATCCCAATATGTCTAAAATGAATTACCCAACAAATCCACTTTAAATACAAATATCAAGAAGCCTTCAAAATAACCAAACAAGTCTTAAATCGACTGTCCCTCACAAAACATCAATTCAAGCAGAAATTCTTCCGAAATCCAAAAGTACCACAGAATAAAGCTTACGTTCCAAGCTACGATTCCCAAATCGCGGTACAAACGACATCGCTATGTTATATATTTATAGCTCAAACAGGTGTGCTCATGAAAAAAGGCTTAGCTACCTGTGGGCCGATCAATGTGTATGTGTATCTGTTTTGTGTGTTTCAAGAATTCTTTTTTTGCCGATCTATTGTGGAAGATCGTGTGTTTTTTTAGGATTTTGTGGGATTAGGAATGGTTCTGTGTGTATTTTAGCTGTTCTACAAAAATAAAGTATGTAAATAAATCTATTTTCTAATGCTAGTGAGTTAAAAGTAGTTGGGAATAAAATAGACCATAAGATTTTAACTTTTAACTCAGAGAGTCGACAGATCTCATTGATGCACAAAATCCAATATGTTATTTAAGTAAAGTTTATTACTCATCTTTAACACAAGAAAACAAAAAATGCTTCAGTTATAATGACAATGATAAAAAGCTATAATGGTATAAAACCAAATCTAAATTAAAGAAACGCAACTGAACCCCACAAATATAATAACGAAAAGGGTTTCTCAACAAACTATTTCGCCAATTCCTGCGTCGCGTGCCTTCGGGCGATAAATATGATGTAAATGCTTTGCTAAAATCTAGAAATAAGTCTTGTATTAATTACCTGAGTTAAATATGGTTAATTTATGCATGTTTTCGCTGGGGAAGTATGCTAAGCGGGCTAAAATATCGCCCCTACCAAACTGTCTTGTTAAGAATGAATGGAAATTCGTGTACGTATTTGTTTCATATAGTTTTTTGGAGTTGGTGTTTGCGTGTGTGCGTTGTTAGTTTTGATGTGTTTGTAAGTATATTTGCTCGAGAAATAAGTCGTTAAATTTATTTTTATTTCTCAGTTTGCTTACAAGTTACTTAACTAATGTTTAGTTTTAATTATACATACATGGTAATAAAACTACACGTTTTATTTTAACAGCAAAAACAACTACATTTACACACTCAGTTCTTGCTGAAAATAATATACGAAACTTTTCATATTATTTAACTAACGATCGGTTAGCCCCGTGTTTTGCTTGCGTTACGGGTGCTAACACCTGATAAACTACATATTACTCCCTTTATAAATGGGGCACTATATTTCTTATAAATCAAATAAACAAGCTAAAAAGCTCTTTTAAAAATTTAATTAAACTTCTTTTATAAACTGCAGCTAAAAACAAAAGAGCGAGCACACCGCAAGTACCGCGAACAGACCACAGNAGTAGGTAAAAGAAAAAAGACACAAAATTGTTCTTAACACTATAAAACATAACTTATTAATTAAAAAATAAAAATGGCACAAGCGATAGTATCATACTAAATAAAACAATAAAAGGTAATATCCTATTCCACTATTCCCGCCTGAACTCGCCTTAATTCAGCACACGAACAAACAGCACAGTACAAGGCCTTGTTATTATAATAGCGATATTAAACACCGTTATTTGGAAATTCGCGATTCGTGGCCTGTTTAGTTTTCGGACATGCGATTTTGAGTAAAAAATTAATAGTCCCCTTTCAGTAGGAAATGGGAGCGTTTATATTATCATTCATTTTCAACGGAATGGCCATAAATTATATATTTTATTTTGGAAAATGTTTCGGCTTATTACTAGTCTTTGAATGTCGAACTATGAAACTATTAGCATTGTTGTTAATTCTTTGGGGTACACGATTCTTATTTATTGCTCCGTAGTTTATTTTGGCGGCTTACTTTTAAGTTTGGAATTCATTAGCGAAATTAAAAGACAGCTGAATAAATTGGCTGTTTACACGATACTGCAAAGTGTTTTGAAATGACCTTTTTTAGCTTCTTGAGTTTTTTGCTGACTCTCGAAGACGGGGGAGAAGTAGGTCAACGAGGTAAACAAAATACTCTCGTTCCTTAAATAATACTTTAGTAATAGCTGATGGAAAAATTTTCAATCGTCTAGAAAGAAATCACTATAAAATCTTTGTGCATGTACTCCTATTATTTATTATTTCTTATTTTCCCACTCATTGCTATTAACTGCCGCACTGTGATAATTTATCAGCGGATTCTTAATATTTCGTATCAACAGTTTAGAAAGTCGGACAACCATTTTACCAACGGGTATCGGGTTACCCGATTGTAGAGGTCAGACAGGCAGTCGCTCCATGTAAAACACTGGTTCTCAGCTGTATCTGTTGGACTGGAGACCGATCCCAACATGGTTGGGAGAAGGCTAGGCGTAATATATGATGATGATAATCGACAGTTAAAAAATTGCCTATCCCAATATGTCTAAAATGAATTACCCAACAAATCCACTTTAAATACAAATATCAAGAAGCCTTCAAAATAACCAAACAAGTCTTAAATCGACTGTCCCTCACAAAACATCAATTCAAGCAGAAATTCTTCCGAAATCCAAAAGTACCACAGAATAAAGCTTACGTTCCAAGCTACGATTCCCAAATCGCGGTACAAACGACATCGCTATGTTATATATTTATAGCTCAAACAGGTGTGCTCATGAAAAAAGGCTTAGCTACCTGTGGGCCGATCAATGTGTATGTGTATCTGTTTTGTGTGTTTCAAGAATTCTTTTTTTGCCGATCTATTGTGGAAGATCGTGTGTTTTTTTAGGATTTTGTGGGATTAGGAATGGTTCTGTGTGTATTTTAGCTGTTCTACAAAAATAAAGTATGTAAATAAATCTATTTTCTAATGCTAGTGAGTTAAAAGTAGTTGGGAATAAAATAGACCATAAGATTTTAACTTTTAACTCAGAGAGTCGACAGATCTCATTGATGCACAAAATCCAATATGTTATTTAAGTAAAGTTTATTACTCATCTTTAACACAAGAAAACAAAAAATGCTTCAGTTATAATGACAATGATAAAAAGCTATAATGGTATAAAACCAAATCTAAATTAAAGAAACGCAACTGAACCCCACAAATATAATAACGAAAAGGGTTTCTCAACAAACTATTTCGCCAATTCCTGCGTCGCGTGCCTTCGGGCGATAAATATGATGTAAATGCTTTGCTAAAATCTAGAAATAAGTCTTGTATTAATTACCTGAGTTAAATATGGTTAATTTATGCATGTTTTCGCTGGGGAAGTATGCTAAGCGGGCTAAAATATCGCCCCTACCAAACTGTCTTGTTAAGAATGAATGGAAATTCGTGTACGTATTTGTTTCATATAGTTTTTTGGAGTTGGTGTTTGCGTGTGTGCGTTGTTAGTTTTGATGTGTTTGTAAGTATATTTGCTCGAGAAATAAGTCGTTAAATTTATTTTTATTTCTCAGTTTGCTTACAAGTTACTTAACTAATGTTTAGTTTTAATTATACATACATGGTAATAAAACTACACGTTTTATTTTAACAGCAAAAACAACTACATTTACACACTCAGTTCTTGCTGAAAATAATATACGAAACTTTTCATATTATTTAACTAACGATCGGTTAGCCCCGTGTTTTGCTTGCGTTACGGGTGCTAACACCTGATAAACTACATATTACTCCCTTTATAAATGGGGCACTATATTTCTTATAAATCAAATAAACAAGCTAAAAAGCTCTTTTAAAAATTTAATTAAACTTCTTTTATAAACTGCAGCTAAAAACAAAAGAGCGAGCACACCGCAAGTACCGCGAACAGACCACAGCTCCTAATATGTGTCCCATTTTACCCCGGAATGTGTTCAATATCCCCATGTGAACCCACCTCAAGGGTCACGGCCCTTACCCCTTTGGCGTTCCTGCAAACTGCAGACTTAATAGTCGGCCGACAGTTTGTCGATTGTAGGCAAAAATATTTTTTTAATGTGTGTCCAATAAAAGTTTCTAGTCGGTCAAAATGCCGGATAATCGTAATTTACATACTTTGGAAGAGTTTGTGGCTAAGTGAAGCCGCGCAGATCGATCGATCATAAAGTTAAGCAACGCTTGGCGGGATCGGCCCTTGGATGGGTAACCGTCTTGTTATAAAGAGTTCTACCGTGTTTCCCGGCTGTAATTTGACCATCTTTGGCAGTTGTTACGGGTAGTGAAAAACCAGAAAGTCTGACAACCAATCTTACCAATGGGTATCGGCTTACCAGGGTAACTGGGTTGTGGAGGTCAGACAGACAGTCGTTCCATTTAAATACTAGTTCTCAGCTGCCTTCGGTCAGATTGAAAGCCGATCCCAACATAGTTGAGAAAAGGCTTGGCAAATGATATGTAATGTGCACTACCATTCATTCTCATACTAATTCCCGAACTATTGGCCGACGAAAAGTCTGCAGTGTACTCTAACCCTTTATTTATATTCGCTGGAAGGGCTCCTTTTATGGTATATCGGCGTTATGGACATTTCCTCGCTACCTTTTTGAGTGGGCGGACGTTTAAGTTGAAAAAGGCGAATTTGAAATTGTGCCTTTTTTGGTATTGGTAGGTAAGGGTTGTGTTTGGTTCGATGATCCAATTTTGATTTGGTGTTTCGTTTTTATTGTTTGTTGACTATTTGGGCAATTTATGACACTTGCGAATAATTTGAGTGTAATTTGCCTAGGTAAGGATTGAAAATAAATTTCATCAAAAGTTTGATTTTAAGTGAATATAATTTTAAAAAGTTAAATAATAACTGCCAGAGTTAAACAATTTTAGTTAGGCGTTTAGGTGCATAATGTTTCTATGGGTGCGTTAAGCAAACCAACGCGAATGCGAATGCGAAGCGATCCGCAACCAGATATAAACGATGCGCTACGCTGTACCACGCCACGTCACGTTGTCACTTCAAAAGATACCTATCTAATGTTTTCAGATTCAGATTTCAGATCGGTCACATAAAATGCCTCTTAAGTTCATTGCTTTATTTCCTAAATTTCTTTCTTCTCATAAAAAACTTTGAAACAATATACGTCGATCGTGTATCTAAATAATAAACGACCAGCGTGCACCCCCTAACATTTACTTCAATTACATACATTACTAATTCCCTCATAAACTTAATAAGAAATGGACGACCACACGCAAATCTTAATAGCTGTGTTTTATAATAATTTTTAAGTTATTATACTTTTTACACGTGCATTGATATTGTAAAAACTGCTAACAACTGTACCTATGTTTTTTCTGTAAGTTTATTATTTTATCCTTTATTTATTACTTTAAATTCTAATGTTAACATCACATAGCCTATAATCTTATCTTATAGTGGTTGATGGATTCTAAGCAGTACTTATATTTTTTTTACTCATAGAAGGAGTACAAATAAGGTATCCTTTATGAAGACAGCATAACTATTTTTTTTATAAATTAATAATAAGTAAGTTTATTTCAAAGGCATTGCAAGATTTACAAAAGTTAGACTAAGTATATAATTTGTAGGTTCAACAATACAATATAGACGGATTACTATTCTCTTAGATAGAACAGTACTCCTCCCGTCTATATTGTATGCTAATATAATGCCTTTGTATCATTTACTTCTTTGTTTTTATAATTGTGTGAAAAAGCTACCTCAAAAAATTGCGTGTTTAAGGAAAAAAAATCGGTTTTACAAAATTAGTAAAGATTCACCCTGGATTAACGAAGAAGATAGTCTATTCTACATCTAAGGATATCTGTTCAAAGTAGCAAAAAAAAATATCACTTTTCTCAGCTACTAACACACAAAGCTTTTACTTTCCCGAGGCCACTATAAACCATTATAACTTAGGCATTTACAAAAGACCTGAAATTGCTTGTAAAAGTCAAGGTGATAAGACCTTTTATACTTAACACGGTAACATAAAAGATTATAATCTTCACGCGAATGACAAACTAACAAAAAGACAAGGAATAAATAAGTTGACTGCTATCAGAGACTTAATCTGTGTTAGCGAAATTATACGAAGCATATTTTATGAACTATGACGGTGACAATTTGTTTAAGCGTGGATGGTTTTTTGGTATTTAAGGAGATTTAGATCGAATAAACTGACAATTTGGTACGTGCATTTTTAGAGAAAAAACAAAAGTTGATATAAAAGATATATGCATCCAGAAGCGTTTGGCAGAAAAAAATGCTGTAGTTTATTAATTTGTAGTGCTCTTAAAGATGGTATTCTTTTTAAGAAAAACTTTTTTACAAGTATAATGCCATGTACAATGTACATAGATATAAATATAGTAAGTACCTACGTGGATGCCATGGAGTATAGACAGCAATTTAGTTTTTGTAATTCTTAGTAAAGGATGTAAGGAAAGGATGCTTGTACTATTTTACGATATTAGTTCTTCTTATTAGTTAGTTACATTTTTTCTTTTACTTATTTAACCATTTGTACTATTAATAATCTATTTATAAGAAAAAATCTCTTGGGAAATTGACTAACAGCTATTATAACATTTTAGACCCAAAAAACACAATCAAAATTAAATAAATAAGACAAAAAAAGCTATTTAATCCAATAGCGCTAAGTCTCAGCTCGCCTGTGCTGAGAACATTAACGCGCATACATCTGCCGGCGATGCTAATCTCATGACCTACATGCTGCGCCTCCTAATTGGGCGGTACTGTGTCTATTACGTGTTGGTGAGTCTATTGCTATTGCCTTTTAACTGTCAGGTGGAATGGGGGTTAAACAAATTCAGTATTAGGTACAATTCTAGCTAAGTTAATGGAGGAGGAAGGAAAGGAAGGAAGAAAAGGACAAAAACAACATGCCAATATATCTTCGTACCTAGTTACCAGAGTAAACCGCTACGCTTTAGGTAAAACTGGTTGTCAGAGTTTCTCATTTCTGACTACTCTTATCAACTGCCAAAGATCTTCAAATAACAGCCGGGGCCCACAATTTACAGTACCTTTAGAAACACGGAGGAACTCTTTACGACGAGATGGTCACACATCCACGGACCGCACCAAGCGTTGCTTAACCCATTAACTTTATGATCATTCGACCCATTTGGTGCAGTCATTACATATCCACCACGACAAAAATATAAAAACGTCCCATTTACGTTTGTAACTACTTAATATTTTCAATTAAAACCACTCAGTAGCTAAAGTTGTGAACTATTTAAAAATATGTACTTTGTACTCTGCGTCTGTGAAAGTTTCCAGTTTTCTTGTACTCTTGAAAGTTCAAGATGCAATCTGCAATTGTAGTAAATTCCAGGTGTGTTCTCATAACATTTCCATTCCAACTTTTCCATTTAGCTGTTTTGCTTAGTGGTTATAAAGACGACTGCTAAGTAAGAGGTCCTAGGTTCAGGGAATCTTATAGATAAATGTGATGTTTTGTGTTTTTTTTTTCAGTTTTAGACGAAGGTTGGGTTGCGTTGGATGTGCGTTTAATAAACAAGAACGGTTCTTATTTTTGTACATGTTATTTTAATAACTTTCTTTAAAAGCAGAGGTTATGTTCTGTTATCTCCTAACTTATTTGCCTATAGTTTTTAGTACTTTTTGTATTTTTAGTCAAAGCAAAAACAAAAATATAGCTGTTTAGTTATCACGGTTCATCTGAATCATCCTGACGACAGCTTGACGGACAGACGGACAGCCAAGTCTTAGTAATAGGATCCCGTTTTACTCGTTATGCTGAACCCTAAAAACGAAAGTACACGTTATTCCAACATCTTTTCAAAGGCAAGTGCATAGCAATACCAATTTCCATGACACGTAATTAACGTCTATTATTATGTTAGTTTTGCTAAGTCCGGTACGAACTTTCAATGCAAACTTTGCACTCTGCACCGTTTTCTTTTTGCTTTATGCAGTTTCCGCCGTTCCTTTATTGCCTTTATCTTTTATCTTTAATCTTATCTTTTGTAATGTAAAAAGTTTTTTTGTGAATATTTTTAGATTAGCTACGGAATATGGTTGAGGTGTTTATCTTTTTTAAGGTAGATAATTCTTTATCTTTTTCTTTTTGCTATCATGTCGGAAAAATGCTGCCGTTCTTTGCAATGAATTTAATTTTGTATGCAGAAATGTTTTTGGGGTGTTAATTTTTTTTAGCACTGAATCAGAACTTGATACCTAAATGCTAGAAGTTGCAGTTTAAAATGGTTTTCTTCTTTATTATGATACTAGTTACTTAAAGTCGTGAAACTAGAACTTTAGATCCGGTTAGCTTGCACTTACGAAAGTTCTGGACTACATATTGCTTACACTGGAACTTCGCAAACGTTATTTGTGCTTGCGATATGGGACATAAATATTTTCAATCTTGTGTAACTATACTTGTAATAGAAAGTAATGAATCAACTGACCCACTTACGAATAAGTTGGATATTGTTCAGTATGTCTTTACTCACTAACTACAAGATCAATTTTCATTTTATTTTTAAATATTTTACAATCCCTACCTACAAATAAAATAAAAGGAAGATAGTAATTAGTCGTGGTGGCCTAGTGGGTAAAGAACCAACCTCTCAAGTACGAGTGTGTGGGTTCAATTCCAGGTCAGGCAAGTA
>NWSH02000525.1:11249941-11263553 GCA_002382865.2 Heliothis virescens | reverse complement strand
CTATTTAATGCGGTGAGCGTATATTAGGTTCACATGTGTTCTGTTAGAATGCTGTTATCTATATGAAGTCCCACATTTGTACCACTACAGCGCCAATGTCAATTAATTTATTCTAATGTGAACTTATGTACAGCTTTAAACACTTCTGTACAGATAGTAAAAAAAGGTTATTTTAAGTATCACAAACAAGTCCTAATACATCTACTGGCTATATAACAGTCTAAAACAAGTAAACATAACAGCCTTTGGCTTTATAAATGACCACAAGTGTTCTATTAAAATGCTAGCTCTGTAACATCGAACAAGTAGGCCGTTAAACAGCGGTTGCCGTATCTCTACCCTCCTATAATGCTCTTAGTCAGAAAGCTGACTAAAGGATAGTTGTTAGGGTATTATAACACCCATAACCGTATAAAAGTATTACTCTACACTCCTATACGTCCCTTAGACAGGTGTAGGTGTAATTAATTGCAATAATGCAGCTAATACATCACGAGTGAACTGTAGTAATGCTTTAAGTTCACCTTGGAACTAAATGTGTACTCTTAAATGGAACAAAATGCTACTTGGGATGGTGCTAATTTTGTTCACACAAAAATTATCCAATTGTAGCTATCTAAGCCAAGAAGCTTAACTTGATGCAGTCATTTGCTGGATAGCTTTGTTAATATGTACATAGGCATATGGTATTTTCAAGACATGTTAAAAACTATGTTATTTATGCGGAGATTTTTTTATATACCTATTATAAATGCGAAAATAACTGTCAAAACTAATGAACCAATTTAAACGAAAGGTAGTTACATGCATAGTTTAGGGCTAGAGAAAGGCTACTTTTCATCCAGGTGCGGGAAGTAGTTCCATTGGGACACCAGTTACCACGAGGAAAAAACTAGAAAATCCTAACAATGTTGCACGACAGTACGAATTTTTATTTCAAACCTCTCTAACTAAAAATGACAACAACTAGTAGGGGCTAAAAGCTAATCTACGCAAGCTAAGTAGACTAAAACATTGCCATAGCTAGATATGAGACGTTCTGTCTGCCTGCATAATACATGAATTAGCGCGATTTATACCGCGAGCCGCGATGTACGGCGATACCACGCGGTGTTATGTATAATTAATGTTAATATACTGTGAGGGCTATTCTGGGTCTTGTGTGATAGTGACAACTTTATAATAAAGGTAAAAAAATATAGAAATAACGAAAGGAATATTAATTAAAATATGTTTTTAGGAGTTTCATTCGAGTCCCGAACGAAGATCTTCGAATGACTCACGAGACAGACAGACGGCGAAGTCTTAATAATAGGGTCCCGTTCTCAGTCTATGTGTACGGTGTTACATAATATTATTGCTAATACTATAAATGCGATAGTAACCCTGTCTATCTGTCCATCTCACGCTTTGACACCAAAATTACTGAACGAATTTAAATGAAGTTTGGTTAACAGTTTGGTAGTCTAGAGCCTGAGGAAGGACATAGGCAAGCAGTAGCGTAGCTACAAAGGGGCTAGCCGGGGCAGTGCCCCGGGGCCCCCAAGCTCAGGGGGCCCCTCGAATGAACAGAGCGAGCTTTTTTTTAGTATTCTGAGTAGTTCAGGGGCCAGAATACTAAAAAAAAGCTCGCTCTGTTCGCGCATGATACATATTCCTTTCTTGTTTTCCTTTAATTTTCTATTTGCCCATTTGCCTCATTTTCTATTTGCCCCAACTACGCCACTGTAGGCGAATATTTTTGGTACCTAGGAGATACAGCGAGAAAAATCTAGTATTTTTATAAAACTTCATAACTTTCCTGTCATAGAACCTGATATACCGATTTATCTATTTTTGGCCCCATCCCACGTGTAACGTGACGTCATTTCACGTCAGAAGGTAGTTGTGTGTCTAACGCCTCCAGAGATTACTGTCTGATGCCTTGAATGCGTGTGCGTTGTACCTAGGTTTATTTATAGACAGCTTATAGTTAGTTTTGTTAGTGAGCTTATTAATACTATCTAAAAAAATATGGAGAAATATGAACTTGCCTAGCTAGGTACTCACAGTAAATAATGTCTACACTTTTTGATCATATTTTTTTTGTCTTATATTCTGTTTATAAGCATCTATTGACATTATAAAATAAAGTATAGTTTAGAAATTACACATTATGACAAGCTTACTTTATATCTAACTTGATTATTAACTTCATGAAGGAAAATCTCTCCAAAATGGCTAAATATTATTCCTCCAGTGTAGTTATTACTAAGAAATTATTAATATTGATAGTTTTCTGCCAAGTCAAAGTGATATTTAATTTCAGCTACGTGTGATTTTGAATACAAACCCACATAGAGACGAGAAATAAATATAATTCTTTGTAAAAAATAAACGGTACATTCATAACTATAATTATAACACCGGACTGGAAGATAAGATTTTAACAACAGTTGTTAACGTCCTGATAAGATAAGGTGGTCGTGATTTGTTACAGTCTTATGTATTTACCAAGGTTAGGTAATGGTCTGAAGTGATGAGGTAATTATAATATTAGTAGTAAAGTCGGCAGCAAATCAGTGTACCCAAATCTGTAAAATTTTACCAATCGAACATTAACCTTCCACTATTGTGATAAGGTTGAGAATTGATCGCAGAAAGACAGATTTGTGTACAGACTTGAGTACACAGATTTGTGTACCTGCATGGCCCACTAGGACCAAAGCGTGCCGGCTGCGGGATTGTTCGCGCGATTACCGCGGCCCTGGCACACAAAGGGCTCAAGAAGGAACACGGTAGGTTTTAGTCAGTAAAAGTCTGACACTCCCTCACGCTGACACCCACAGCGGGAGGGGTCATCTGGTGATGTCCCATCGAAAAAAAAGTATGACTACGTCACCATTAGTTTAGTCTTTTCAATAAATAACTAAAAGTTCATTAAATTAAGATTTGTTGATTAATTCTAATAACACAGTAATGACGCCATTTCTTATGAAATTCGCTAATCATTATGAATATGAAAATTGCTTATTATAGTTTTAAATATGACTCGACAATTATGTCAAGACAGTGACATTTTAATTTAAAAGATCCATTATAAGTAATTACTTAGAAATAATATTAATTACGAATAGTGATTACAAATAATAAAAAAATTACACAGGGGATATTTTGACTACAATTTTAGAAGCTGAAACTAAAAATATTTCTCTATACTCACTATATTTTTTATTACGATTTGAATGAAAACATCCTGACCCCTACGTCTCCTTTTGGTAAATTAGTCTACTAGACATCTAATAATAACTCTAAGAAAGTCTCATAACATCTCGTAATTGGCCTCTCAAAGTAAATATCAATATTTTATTTCTATTCTTTTATTTTTTCTACCTTCGTATTGTAGAACTATAATGAACAAAATAAAATAAGTTATCTATCGAAGCATTATAACTTCTCATTTCCTTTTGTTATTTAACTTAGATGTCCTTTTACGGTTCAACAAGTTTACAAAAATAAATAGATACTGTAAGAAATAAATCAATATGTTTACANTTTTCTACCTTCGTATTGTAGAACTATAATGAACAAAATAAAATAAGTTATCTATCGAAGCATTATAACTTCTCATTTCCTTTTGTTATTTAACTTAGATGTCCTTTTACGGTTCAACAAGTTTACAAAAATAAATAGATACTTTAAGAAATAAATCAATATGTTTACAAAAGGTCACTGACCTCATTAGTGTTCCAGCGGTGCCTCTGGGCGGCAAAATGCTCAGCCCGGGGGAGGCTCTCCAAGTTTTCAGGCAATTTAATGGGCTCGCCATCTGAAACAAGCAATTTTTTAAATAAATAGCTGATATATCAAGTATATAATAGATCTGTTATTCTATATCGATACTAATATAAGAATGCGGAAACCTTTTTCATTGGCTTCGAGGCTCATATAACAAAGAGGATACCTTTTTTATTTTTACACTTAAAAATAAAAAATATATTTTACTGTTGAAAAGCTAGACTATACCCGAGTGACAAAGGCTATATTTTGTCGGGGTGTGGCAAAAAGTTCCTCGGGACGTGGATGAAACCGCGGGAAGCAGTTGGTTATTAATAACAATACGTATCACTGAAAAGTTTAGTCTACCACGTTTGAATTTTGTAACATGGAATTCAATTAAAATAATGAATATTATTTGAAAACAAAACATACAATCAAAACATTAAAAAAATCACATTCTACTTCCAAATCCAAATTCAAAAATTATTATTACCTTTTCAAAAAAAAAGAAAACAAAACCTGCCAGTAACCAAGAAGGTTCCCCACAACAGAGTCTAAACTCCTAACTAAGAACTNGAAAAAAACTAAGTTGTCCGCCATCTTGTAGCGGCGGCCATCTTGGATTCACAATAATATTGAATATGGATTATTGTATTGTCACCAGAATCAAAGGCGTATACCAAATTTCAGATCAATCGGTTAACGGGAAGAGGGTTAAATTTCAATTACAAGATTTGACCCAAACAAACAAACACCCTGACCTAAATAAAACCGTTTAATAAAAAATATGGAGAAATATGAATTTACCTATATAGTACATACTTTCTACACCCTGTGATCATCATTTTTTTTTTGTCTCATATTCTGTACGAGTACCTATATAAGCATTTATAGACATAAATTACAGGTCAAAAGTCACACATTATGAAATGCTTGCTTTATTTATAAAATGAGTATTCACAAATTAATTTTAGAACGAAAAAATCTCCAAAATGGTTAAATATAATTCCGAATAGTAAGTAATATGTTAAAAGCATTCTGCGAAGTCACTTCATATAAAGTTTACGAGACTATTATTGAAAGTAACCATTTTTAATTTCAGGTACGTGTAATTTTATGTAATGTACGTGTAATGACGACAAATAAATATCATTCTTTTTAAAAAAGAAACGGTACATTCATAACTACAATTATAACACCGGACTGGAAGATAAGATTTTAACAACAGTTGTTAACGTCCTGATAAGATAAAGTAGTCGTGATTTGTTACAGTCTTATGTATTTACCAAGGTTAGGTAATGGTCTGAAGTGATGAGGTAATTATAATATTAGTAGTAAAGTCGGCAGCAAATCAGTGTACCCAAATCTGTAAAATGTTACCAGTCGAACATTAACCTTCCACTATTGTGATAAGGTTGAGAATTGATCGCAGAAATTTGACAGATTTGTGTACAGACTTGAGTACACAGATTTGTGTACCTGCATGGCCCACTAGGACCAAAGCGTGCCGGCTGCGGGATTGTTCGCGCGAGTTACCGCGGCCCAGATACACAAAGGACTCAAGAAGAAACACGGTGGGTTTTAGTCAGTAAAAGTCTGACACTCCCTCACGCTGTCACCCACAGCGGGAGGGGTCATCTGATGATATTCCATCGAAAAAAAATTATGGCTACATCATCATTAGTTTAGTCTTTTCAATAAATAACTAAAAGCTCATTTATTAATTTGTTGATTAATTCTAATGACACAGTAATGATGCCATTTCTTATGTAATTCGCTAATCATTATGAATATGAAAATTGCTTATTATATTTTAAAATATGACTCTACAATTATGTCTAGATAGTGACATTTTAATTTAAAAGATCCATTATAAGTAATGACTTAGAAATAATATTTATAACGAATAGTGATCAAAGATCATAAATACTATAGTTACACAGGGGACGTTTCGATTATAATTTTAGAAGCATAAATGAAAAATGTTTCTATATCTTTACTATAATTTTTATTTCAATTTGAATAAAAACATCCTGACCCCTCCGTCTCCTTTTGGTAAATTAGTCTACTAGCCATCTAATAATAACTCTGAGAAAGTCTCATAACATCTCGTAATTGGCTCTCAAATCAAGTATCAATATTTCTATTCTTTTATTTTTTCTAGCTACGTACTGAAGAACAATATAATGAACGAAATAAAACAAGTTATCTATCGAAGCATTATAATTTCTCATTTCCTTTCATTATTTAACTTACATGTCCTTTTACGGGTCAAATTGTTTACAAAAATAAATAGATACTTTAAGAAATAAATCAATATGTTTACGAAAGGTCACTGACCTCATTAGTGTTCCAGCGGTGCCTCTGGGCGGCAAAATGCTCAGCCCGGGGGAGGCTCTCCAAGTTTTCAGGCAATTTAATGGGCTCGCCATCTGAAACAAGCAATTTTTTAAATAAATAGCTGATATATCAAGTATATAATAGATCTGTTATTCTATATCGATACTAATATAAGAATGCGGAAACCTTTTTCATTGGCTTCGAGGCTCATATAACAAAGAGGATACCTTTTTTATTTTTACACTTAAAAATAAAAAATATATTTTACTGTTGAAAAGCTAGACTATACCCGAGTGACAAAGGCTATATTTTGTCGGGGTGTGGCAAAAAGTTCCTCGGGACGTGGATGAAACCGCGGGAAGCAGTTGGTTATTAATAACAATACGTATCACTGAAAAGTTTAGTCTACCACGTTTGAATTTTGTAACATGGAATTCAATTAAAATAATGAATATTATTTGAAAACAAAACATACAATCAAAACATTAAAAAAATCACATTCTACTTCCAAATCCAAATTCAAAAATTATTATTACCTTTTCAAAAAAAAAGAAAACAAAACCTGCCAGTAACCAAGAAGGTTCCCCACAACAGAGTCTAAACTCCTAACTAAGAACTAAGCTACACAAGTGAATACCTCAGTCCAAATTACAGTACATGCAACGCCAACAATGCTGAGTTGAGGTGAGGAATTCTCAGTAGACATACATAAATTGTTGCCGCGGCCGCTGGGCCAAATTTATTGATGTCTAAATCTTGTTGTGGGACTATCAGTCTACTATGTAGTGGGACATTAGTTGGTGATGGATGTAGTCGACTGTTTATTTGGTGGAGTTGAACTTTAAGGTATGCTGGAGGATGGAGGAGTTTTGATCGGGTTTTGGAGTAAAAAGACTGATAAAGATCTAATGATTTGAATACGTATACTTTTCGGTTTAAAAATACGTTAAACAATACTGTAATTCAGAATTTAAATGGTTAACTTCAAAAACGTTATCGGAGTCACAGAGGTTGAGCAACAAAAATTCCAGAAAACAGTTGTTGATTCACCTTAAATAAATACCAAGTAATATAAACCACATCCTCCTCATTTTTCACAATGTCCCGAAACTAAACCGCCCAAAAATCTAGTAGAGAACTAAAGCGCAAATAAAACAATAAACTGTACCCCGAACGAGGTGAAAACTGCCCGGTTTTTGGCAGCATTCGTCAAGAATGTCTGCATTGCTACCGGGGCCACTGCCTTCCAAACACCGTTTCATTCACCCCCGTACGACCCAAACCCGACCTTATCTCTATCCCCATAAAGACCCGAATAAACGCATTCATAATCATGTATTTCGAAGCAATCGTCCAACTTGTTGAAATTCCGCCGCCGTCCGCTTTAGCGACTGCAAAATTAACTTTAACATCCCTGGGTCGTATTCGATCTTTATGTCGGAGAGATAAGATACTTTTTGGCGTGTCTTTTTGCTGTAGATGTGAGGGTCTTAAGTTGGTAGGGCGTATAGGATGTAGGAAATTCGCTAGCCAAGCTTTTGGTCTAGTGCTCGCTAATTTCGCACCCAATCGTGGCTAACGGATAACGTGGGCGACATTCTTTGCTTTTATTTAGGCAGAATTTTTTTAGAGGTCAGAGGTAGGCATTTGAGATGCGGTTTACGTCTCCAAATAATTTCGAGAAAACCCCAGACAAGAGAAGGTAACCGCGCTAAAAGCAACGTAATTTGTAAGCATATGGAATGTTTTGTAAAACGCAACTTCGTAGAGGTAAGGAATAAAAGGCCATTTTCCTTGAATTCTTATTGCATATGAGGTGAGTGGTTTTTTTAATTGTACCTAAGTTAAAATACCTTACACACACGAAGAAACTCTATTGAATTCTTCACTACGTTTGTACATGATGATGTTGGAAAGTCCTTGCAAAACCCAAATCTGGACCAATATCTTTAGTTCAAAAAGCCATACATTTCCTACTGATTGATTACAACCCTGGTTATCTTAATTACTTCGAAGGGAAACTGTCACTGTTGTTTGTTAACAAGTAATCCTTTGTGACGGCTTTCTGATTGCGGTTAGATTAGACTTAGCAATTACAACTTATCGTGACATCACTGACTTGGGTGTTTTTTGGGTGCAAATATCAAATAGCGATTGGATCGTTAGTGAAGCGTGTTTTGAATAAAGGTTGTTTTATCTTTTGATTTTGATAATTAAAAAAGTGTAGCCCAGATGATGAGAATCTAAATATATAAAACTCAAAGGTGATTGACTGACTGACATATGGCCAGTTTCTGAGCACCTTTATCGGTGGTTTATCTATTCATTTTCCCTTAAAAATGAATAGATAACCTTTCGATAGCGAGACTCAGAAACCGGCCAATAGTGATCTATCAACGCACAGCCCAAACCACTGGAGGGATCGGGCTGAAATTTGGCATGCAGGTAGATGTTATGACGTAGGCATCCGCTAAGAAAGGATTTCCTGAAATTCCCACGGGAACGGGAAAAACGGAATTTTTAAATTTTGCGCGGGCGAAGCTGCTGACAGAAGCTAGTATCTTCATAAAGTTTTAAGATATAGAAATACTTATTAAGTAACTACGGCAGGATAAGAACAAAACGCTTGTTACTATACTATGTAGACGCTAGCAGGTCAACCTACCCGAATCTACCAAATTTTACCAATCAATCATTAACCTCCCATTATTGTTACAGGGTTGACCATCTATTAAAGAAATTTGACCTACTGAGGTAGGTGATATACTGGCTTATATACTAGAAAATTACATCATTTTCATGATGAGAATGATGAAATTATTTTCATAAATTGGTCACACCTATCAATAGAATTATAATATCTAGATATGGTATTGGGCATTATCAATTTAGAAAAATGTTTATATCTACTCAAGAATAGCGTACCTACTACATTATCAAATGAACAAGTGATAACATACTAACAAACAGACGAGCCTACACCATGCTATCAATAAAAAAAATAATCTAATTAGGTATAATAATCGCTCGATAATTAATAGAGAACAAGGTCGTTTAGAGGACGCAATATTTCAAATTTAAACCATAGCGGCCTAGTGGTTAAAACACCAACCAATCAAGTATGAGTGTGTGGATAGGATTCTTCGGTAGGTAACTTTTCTAAGTGTGTATGTACTTTCTAATATATCTAGGACACCAAAGACTGATTAAAAGTGAAGAAAAACGTCTCGAGGGAACCTGGACTATAAGTCTGAAATCACCAACCCGCATTGAGCAAGCGTGGTGATTAACGCTCAATCCTTCTCTGTGTGAAAGGAGGCCTGTGTCCAGCAGTGGAATGATAAAAAGGCCTATGATGAATATTTCCAACTATTAAAACCATACTAAAGGTAGATATAACAGAATAATTATAGAAAGAGCCGGGTGTAATAAATATTTAGTTAAATACAGCGATATGCAAGCTTTATGAGGCCATAAGTGTGCACCATAGTTTTGGGCGCCCGATTAGAATTGTAACAAGTCCCAAACAAAACTAGTTTGACCTACTAACCGGTAAACTGGTCGAGAATATAACTGACAAAATAGGTTTGCTGTATTTCATAGTTATTTAAACGCTAAGGGCGAGTGTGAAATTGCCAGCCATTGGTCAAATCGGCGATTTGACAAGTAAAAATTGCTCGGTGACTTACTGCGGAAATCAATATTCTGTCTATCTCTGGATTTGCTTACTTGTGATAGAGTTTTGACATTAGCCCCATACAAGTAATGTCAAATTCCTATCTCTGGTAAGCAAATCCAGAGTTAGATAGGTTATTAGGAATGGCCGTTAACGTTATAGTTAAGCAAATGGGCAACGAATCGTGAGTAAATTAATTAATTTGTTAACACTTTTTGGGCTCCCTACACAAATACCTTCGAAATTTCAATTTTACAGTGTGTTTATATACTCCGTTTACTTTTCTTTCTCTTGTCCCGTTTCCAAGTTATTTGGTGTCAACGCCATATGTTTTCCGCTTCCATTCCTTCTCTCCCTATCCACTATCTTCTTATTCATGTCATCTTTCAGCCAATCAATCCATCTTTTCCTTGGTCTACCTCTGCCCTTGCATCCATCCACATTCATACATAAAACACTCATTCTTTGTTTGTGTTTCTGGTAAGCAATCAGAAGTCAGAACATTCTATAATATGTCTAACTCAAACTTACACACTTAGTTATTTTTTTGTGGTAACTAAATAAAGTAAAACGAAACTTTATTCTTGATAAAAAATACATGACGCTAATCCTAATATTATTTAGTTCGGAGCGGTGAAAGGGGAACGCTTTTAGATGTTTTGTCCTTTGTAAATGTTGACGTGAAAAAGTACTAATCTAATTAGCCTACTTTCAATAAACGATTTTGATTTTTGGATGAAGGCAGAAAAGAGTGATTTCGGGATACACCACACGATATAACAACAGCTAAACAAAAATTAAGTAATTGTTGAACACTGTTGATCTTATTGAGCAAACATTACTTCAATGATGCATCGTTTCACAATTAAAAGTAAAAGGCTGTTATGAAAACAATATGATGTAAAAGTGAACACGTGTATTGCATTCACATTTAATGTATGTCAATGTGTCAATGACCTCTGAAATTGAAAGTACACTGTTATTTCAGACATCTTATTTTTTTTTGTATAAATATTTGAACGAATAATTATCGTGTAATTATCATTTTTTTCTTCTTCACTAATGACATTCATTATAAAAGATTATGTTATCTATGGTCAAAAGCCACAGATATGAATGGTTTTTTATATAATTATTTTTAGGGTTAAGTATTAAAAAAAACAGAGTGGTCTAAAAAACTGTTAATTTATTTTACAACAATTACAGCTTATATCTAATCATATATTAAATTATCTTCGCTTTTATTAAAAGGCTGCATTTAAATCCAAAGTGAGAAGAATTTAAAATTCTTCGACATAAACAATCCGAACTTGAGCACATCAATGTATTTACATTTAAATCATAATATTGTCCAATTCATATAATACATAAGTTAACATATAAAACAATTATTTATTAATTATATAATATTCACAATTCTTCCAAATCTATTCCAATTACATATTTAAAACACACTTAATTTTTCATTTAAAATTAATTTATATTTGAATTGTTTCATAAGTTCAGGATTTTAATACATAATTATGACTATGGCATGAAATCTGAATTGTACCATTATTAATATCAGTAAGCCATGGCACTGTTGCACTGAAAATCTAATAGGCATACATGTATATGTCGCAGGGATATGATAAAAATAGGGATTTGGGCAAATCGCTAAGGGATTTGATCAAATCACGGAGGATGTCAAAATAGCAACACGATTTTATCATTTCCCTGAGCAAATCTAGTGATTTGAAGAAAACTCTAAACTGATTCAGTGAAATGACAATAAACATATGTTTGTCAGTGACTGCACCTCCTGCTCCACCGAATAAATGTCCTAAAATATTGGCTAAAAGTTAAGTTTTAATGGCAGAAACAAGTCGCTGTATATCCTTCTCCGCTTCAGTAGGCACTTAACTAAAGAAAATTCTATTAAACAACCCAGTTTAAAAATAAAATGCGGCTAAAAATTAAACTATGTAAATATAATATCAACAATTCTTTTTAATCAATCGAATCATTATTATGTATTTACTAGCTTACACCAGCGGTGTCATCCGCTTCCCATGGGAACTACTCCGCATACCCGGGTAAAAAATAGCCTATAGCCTTCCTCGATAAATGGGCTATCTAACACTGAAATATTTTTTCAAATCTGTTTAATATGTATTTGAGTAAGAAGTCCTATAAATATAACCTTTAGTTAAATGCCTACTCATGTAGTAGATATATATTCATACAATTACATATCATTATGCACATTTTCTTCACAAATGAGATATCAATTTTGGTAGCAACAACACATACATATTGGATGTTTCTATTGCTATGAATAACAAAACATCTAATTTGCTTAATGATCGGCTACAGATAAATGACTCAAATCAACAGACAGTCTATTATACAAACAAACTCGACGATGACCTTGCGCGCGCGCAAAGTCTAACACAAAAAAATATTTGCTTTAAGAAACCGGTGTTTATTAGCTGTAATACCTAATAAGGTTAATGTGAATAATATAATTTTATTGGCTTTTTCTTGTATGAAGTTTCTAGCCGGTTCTTCTCCAAGAGAATATTTTTTGGGACGGTGCAGCTTTGTCTATACTATAATATTATAAAGAGGAAAACTTACTTTGTTTGTTTGTTTGTTTGGTTGTAATGAATAGGCTCAAAAACTACTGGACCGATTTAAAAAATTCTTTCACCATTCGAAAGCTACATTATCCACGAGTGACATAGGCTATATTTTATCCGGGTACGGGCACTAATTCCCACGGGACGCGAGTGAAACCGCGGGAAAACGGCTAGTGTCAAATAAAATCTTTGTCAGAACCAGTCGTTCAAAAAACTGACGTTTCTTAAGAGCCTTCAAATGCCTTTTTGGAAAAAAAAGCATTTGAATTTCACATCATCGATAATTAAAACATATAGAATTAGGTATTTGATTATATTTAGGTAATCAAAGATTAAACAACCTGATAGATAAGACTATTTTCAATATTGTACGGTCATGTTAAATGATGCATAACTAATAAAATAACGCTTATATCATCTATCACCGTGCACATAAGTTTAGACGTAGAATGACAAGGCAAAATATACGTACGTACTGCTCCAATGATTATATATCTACTTTATCTTTGAATGACTTGCACGGCAATTTGTGAACACGTTCTTACATGATTATTATCAATGTTAGACTCATAATGTGTAATACTAGAAGTTCGATGCGGTTCCGCTCGCGTTCTGAAGGGAGTACTTTCCGTCCCTGGATAAAAAGTAACACATTAGGTATGTCCTTGCTCAGGCTTTAGACTATCTGTGTACCTTTCATTGAAATTGGTTTAATCATTTTGGTGTGAAAGCGTGATAGACAGACAGTTACTTTCAAATTTATAATAATTAGTAAGCATTTAAACTGTTTCTGCAATTTGATAAGTTAAAGTTACAATTAAAGTCAAATAGCGTAGTGGTTCTAAATAGAGCTACTATTTACCATACGATAGTCAAAATGTACGAAAGAAATACCTCTGCGCATACGCAAGGCGTCAATTGGCAAACTTCACAGAAGAGAACTGTACAGACGACAGCAGATCAACGTATCTGAATCTGTCAAAATTTACCAATCAAATATTAACCTACCGCCATTGCGATAAGGTTGAAAATCTAATGAAGAAATTTGACAGATTGTGATAACTTGTGTGTCGTCTGTACAAATGTTGTAAAATTTAACCATTTGCACGACAAATACAAAAAAAATGCAATGACAATTAGTGCGTTTCTTTATCAAATCGACGGTGGAAAGGCTATTTGGTTTAAGCGACATTTTTGCAACTTTACAGGAGAGCCA
>NWSH02000525.1:11184391-11210215 GCA_002382865.2 Heliothis virescens | reverse complement strand
TTTTTTTTTAACTTTTTTTGGCAAGAAAACATGAATATTACAAAAATAATCAATTTTCATTAAAATATATGATTAAAGTTCAGAATGCAAGTACAAAATAATTTTGACCGCCTAAATCCTTTAAATCGACCTATGTGCGGCGGCGGCCGACTCTCGAGCTATGCCTGTCAAACTTGTTAGGAAAACGTATCGACAACTTGTGAACTAAGCTTTTATATGTTAGCTCTTTAAAGTATTTATTTATTGATTTATTGAAGTAGGTTATCTTTTATTTGTTGTAGTTTTTAGTTAAGAGGTTGGACCTTAGAGTATACATCTATAATAGTTGGATGGTTCGGAGATTGCTTGTTTGTCACTTTTGTGGCTTGAGTTTTACTTTTAGATCTTTATTAATATCTTACAATTAAAAACTGTCAGTCAGTCTTCGATGCTTTAAAGCCAAAACTACCGATTTACTTAAATGTAATTTGATGTACGAGTATGACAGTCTAGAGCCAAAGAAAGGATATAGGCTACTTTTTATCCGGCTGAAAGAAGTGGTTCCCCGGAGATATGAGCGAAATCACTGAAACCATGAGGAACAGCTACTAATCAATATTCTATCTCGTAATATCTTGTTCTGCTTTTATTGGGTATTCGTTACTAACCGTGATTTAATAAAGCTCCAACTTAAAGTCAATAGATTTAAACAATATATTATGTATGTATATGTGAGCATTTTACTAGACATTGCTCTCTTATATTCGAACATTCGTTGGAATTCAAAGATCCGACCAGCAAGGGGCTACATCGCTCTCGTTTTGTTGAAATTCTTTCATTTAGAGGAACTCAACCAGCCACCAAATATAAAGGCAAGTTTATATTTGGAGCGAATAGACAGGGGACTGAAAACATTTTACACAGTACTAGCTCAATATAATGTTTTGTATACTCCATCTGAAAAAAAACGCCAGCAATTTCAAATATTAAGTAGCTCCTGTAGCTTTAACAGCTCCTGAGATTAGCACAGCTGTACGAGTATAATAGTAGTATAGACACCTAGATTAACGATTTTGAAGCCACATAATAATGAGAGCATTTCATACTCATTGGTACGTCTTATATTTAAGCTGGCTTTTCTTTTAGCAGTTAACAATATTGTCGCTACTAATAAATGACCTCAATTTTCCATTTTCCAAACATTGTCAATAGTTTGAAGAGTTTTATCGCGCCAACTAGACAGTCACTTCCACAATGTCAACGCGCCCTTAATCTATTGCCGCTTGTCAAAGTTTTGAGCGCATCGACTTGTGAACGTCTCGTCTTTCCACGTCAATGGTTTACTGGCTTTTGAGTTTAGAAATGGCGTTTATATTGTTTTTTTGTTTACATAGTAATGGTGATATTTGATGTTTAGCTGGATATTTTGAAAAAAAAATATTTGGCCACTTATTGGTCTTTTGTTATTAATTATTCAGACAAAAGAATAAAAAGTTTTTTTTCGAGAGTTCAGAATCAGGTTTTAATTGACTCAGTACCCTGGAAACAGTTTTTTTTACAATATGTTGTTTTTTTTATTATCAGCCATTATTTTTGCTGTTTTATTATTGGGTTTCGCCACTAAAAATACTCAATATTATTCCAAACTTAAAAGCATCAGTTTTCCATCTACAAAATCAACATAGTACCACATACGTATAGACCTTCCATTTACATTCGATATTCTACTATAAAAACGACTAAAAACCGTTTTATAAACGGTATAAAAATATAATAAAACTCGTTTATTAGCACTCAGCGGGATGGGCTCGGCCGGCGATCTTATTAAGCTATACACATATCTGGTCCATTCAGCCGTGGATGGCTTGTAATTTGTCGGCGGCGTTACCGAACACCACTACCTCGGTCTCACTCGAGAACTTGTCACTTTTGTGAGATGTTTTCACTTAGTTGGGGAATGTTATATAGTGTGTGATGCTAAGTTTTAGGACTCAAATTTTGTGTGCAGTAAGTAAAATACGACGTGGATGCCTTTATTTTTTGCTTTACATATTACAAACATTACAAAAGCTTGGCGTGCTAAAAGAAAATATATTTCGGAAATATGGAAGAATAAAAATCAACAGCGAAAAATACAAACAAAACAATTTTAATGCTAAAAAACAACAAGTAATTTACCCATCGCGGAAACGACAGAACAATATAAACACGTGACGCGGTCAAATTTTATTTCAAAACAAATAATAAAATTAAAACAAACACGAGTGTTTAAGCGGGAAACTCCGCCATTTTGAATCAGTCGGTACAGCACAGAGTAATGAAAAAGATGAGATGCCCACCTCGTTTGTTTCACGCTACCGGCATAAAAGTACTTTTTATTTTCTAAATGGCGGCTCTAAATGTTCCTTCCTCTACGTCCGGGATTTTTTGGATACATATCTTGGCTGTTTTTACTGTGCGCCTCGAACATTTTCTATTGAAACTCGCCCTGATGTTTATAATACGTTTACCTTTTTATGTTGTTAGAATTTTCGGTGTTTGGTATTAAGCCTGCGCATGTGTTTATAACGATTATTTATGCGTATGTGTGTGTGTGTTTTTAGACGGTGTTTTTTTCTGTGTGGGTGCTTATAGCGGGTGTTGTATACGCGTGTGTAAGTCATACAAGTTTTCCGGCTTATTGCCAAGATGTGCTTTGCTTAAAGGAAAACTTGTTAACAAGGCCGAGCCACTTTATTCAGTTATCTGTGTGTGTGTGTGTGTGTGTTTTTTCATTAGCAATGTGTTTTTAATATTTTTGAGAGACTGCGTTTAGTAGGGATGCTACTAGCTAAAAGGATCGTTTGGATCAATAAAATGATGACATCAAATAGTATGGTTGCTTTTTAACGGCATTTTAGTCATAAAATATATGCATGTTTATTCTAGTCATAAAATGAGGAGAGTTAGCAGTAAAATAAATAAAGACATTTAGGGATAAAATATATCATTATCAACCCCTTTGTAGACCCGCTACTGTTACACCCTTCAAGTAGTTTTCTGTTCATATGTGCTATCAACTTTCCCTTCACCTGTAGTCTTATTTAATTTTATACCATTTTTTTTCTACATACAGAACCGTTTCTTCAAACCTACAGACAGAATTGTGATGCTGGGGACGTTGTTCCACCATTTCTTCTTCTCAGCAAAAATACATAGGAAGCAGCGAAAAGGCCCCCTTTTCACCGCTTCCTAGGTACCTATATGTTTTCGTATTGAGAGGTTATTTTTTATAAAACCTTTTAAAATGTGCTAATTTTCAGCCTACCATGAATTACAGCTTTTTTATCTTAAGTTTATCTTATCCTAAATAAAAAAGTAAAGTAAAAGTAAGACTAGTAACTATAGTTGCTCAAGAGTGTTGAAATTGCATCCACCCATTAACAAATCTGATAAAAAAGGCATCTCACTCGAAAATAAATAAAAAATACGTATTTTCAAATTTCAGTACAGCGATTAGTCTTCACAAAGAGCGATGTATAAATGAATGAGCGTTCCATCGGAGTCTGTACCTACGTCTCTTTCATCGCGAGAGTGGTCTCATAAATCAGACATATTTCTAGGTAAGCTGTTAGGTGGTGTGTTTTATTATTTTGTGTGATGTGTGTTCATTTTTGTAGGTATGTTTGTATTTTATTTTATAAGTTTTCGTGTCCGGTATTTGGTGATGGTTGATAGTTTAAGAAAAAATTAAATACTTTTTGTTACGTCTAAGTTAAATTATTTGTAGAGGACACACTGAACTTTTTACGTAAATATCTTGTTTTTTTTAATCTTAAGTGTGTAAACAAATAACAGACAATAATATTCTGAGCATTATTTCAGTTCAGAGTATCACGAAAACACACACTGATCCAATATAAATCTATCATCATAATGCCATATTATTGAAGCGAAAAGTACCAAATTCCTCTGATACCTAACTCACACGAACCGAGTATATTAAATTCATAAGCTGCCACTAAACTCGCTCCAAGTTTTCACGTTTTCACGAAACTCTCCCCATTATGTCTACATCGCTTTTTTCATTGCTAAACAAAAAAGCTGTTTGAATAACGCATTTTTCGCGTCAATTTTACATAATTTATTACCCGAACATGACTTTACATCGCCACGTTACTAAAACACCGATTTATTCCACCTAACACCATTAATTGCATCCCATTTTAAATCTGGAACCACCAAAAAAGAACAACGGTTAATTTCGCGTAACGTATTTCTAAACAAAGGGATTCCAGATTCAAATGCGTGGGGCGACTGCGCGGCCCCACTAGGAGTTATATAAACTTCAAAAATAGAATTTCGCCGTCGCAACCCGGTTTACGACTTGGCTCATAAAAGGGGGTGGAATGGGCGGCCGTAAGGGGAACGCAGCATATTTTCACCTTTATTTATAAAGAAAATTCGGTCAAGTTTGAGTGATGTTAATTTAAATATATTTGGGGAGCTCTATGTTCAAATAAGGCATCTATACTACTATACGATACATAAAGAGAGATTTTAGTACCAAAAGATAGGGATCTATTGTTTTGATTAGAAATAAATGATTGGTGCCCATTAGCAGCTTGATCCCGGGTTCAATCGGGGTCGGGCGGAGTCACGGGTATTTCCAATAGAAGTTCATGGAAGTGAAGTCGTTACAATTCTCAGTAATAGACTGGAGTGTTTATTTGTAGTGTCTTATTGACTTTGTTGACAAATACAAAGTACAATAAATGATATCATTAGCAGAATTTCTGTATTGTACTACGCTAGTTCTCTTTTCATTCACTTTGCAACTTTTAATCTACGTTACATCAAACCGGTTCTTTATATTACAAAATTAATGGAAAAATTTAATGGTAATGTTTACTTTTACTTTAAAAACTTTGATGAAGCAAAAAAATATTAACATCATTTTGTAGTTCAGGCTTATAGTTTCTTTACGTAGTGTATAAAACTTACTATCTTAACCTTTTTTTTAATATGAAGTGTACAATTTTATTCCTCCCTATTTTTTACTATGCTAAACTGTTCACAAAAAATGCATTTTTATTTCCCACTATCAAATTCGGGTCATTAAGTGCAAATAACTTAAAGTATTACTTTTAATTGCTCTATTAAAGCGAAGTTTATGCATTTCCACTATTAACCCCGCCCCTAACACCCCCACTCTTTTTTCTCCTACCCAATAGCAATAAAACTAACAGTTTTAAAGCTTTCTCCAAATTTTTACGATGGCAACATTCATGAAGTCAAAAATGATAAACAACTTTATAGAATGCAATATCGAGTAAGTTTCGAATATGGATGCGAACTATTTTTCATTGATTCGAAGTTTTCTAATATCGTTTTAATTCAGTTTTGTAAATATACAACTACTAGCTTCTGTCAGCGGTTTCACCCATATTACATGAAACGTACTTCACGCATCCAAATAAAGTATTCTATAGCTTTTCTCAACAAATGAGCTATCTAACACATTTTTTTTAGTCCAGTACTTCCTGATATTAGCGACTCAAACAAACATATTCATCAGCTTTATAATGTTGGTAGTACAAGAAGGGGGGTCAATAGTGGCTTACCTAAAACGCATTTAAAATATTTTATAACATTAAAAGCTTTTTATTATTTAGTACCCCTAAATGCATTGCCATCCAGCGTGGCAATGCAACCAGCCTTTTGGGCACGATCCCCGCAGACAGTGATGCGGATGAGTTTTTTGATACTTAGTTGCAATATAAATATTTTTTATTATTTGTAAATATTTATATTAAATAAGATTGTATATATGTACCCCTACATGTTATACTGCAAACCCAACCTCCTGTCTTGGTATCAAGTCTAAATCTCGTCAGCGTATCAGATATGCTCCATTTATCAACTGGGTACTAATGGTCGGATACTTTCGACGGCCCGCGGCGTTGCTATCATCCATTATATATTAGCAAACACATATTACAAGTTATACGTGTACAATCTAAGTTCGTGTGGCAATTTATGCCTGTATTACAGTCGTTTCGTTTGCGTTTTGGGGTCGGATTGATTTGATATTGGACACAATTGTGGTTGGCTTTTTGGTGGAGTATGGGATCAAATTGTTATGGAAATAGGTTGACTCGTGTACATCTTTTTGCACTGTGTATGTACAAATAGATGCTTACTAATATTGTAAATGGGAAGTTGCAATTTCTGGTCGTAACTATTGAACTATTTGAAACGCAGATAGTCTAAAAAGCACATAGACCACTGATCATCGGAGTAAGAAGAATAGTTCCCTCGAAATGCGAGTGGAACTACGGGAAACATATAGATTTTGTCTAATAATTCCCACTAAAATAAAATGCATTTTCACATTTTTGTAAATTTCATAATTATATTTTTATCTACGACTGCAAATTAAAGACTAGATCTACAATATTAAATTTACAAGACATTTGCACTGATACAAGAAAATCTTACTCCTCAAACTAGAAAGAGCTTCATAGAAACAGATCTTTGCCGAGATCTCTCTATTCAAACAGTGTTTCTCATTTATCGAGCTACCTGGAATCTGTGTAAGAAGCTGTAAGATCTCCTTATTAAGAGTACTCGCGCACTAGAAACTTTTAGTCGGCTGACTGTTTCGGCCTCAAAATTCTGTGAAGAAATTAATGCGGTGTGCAAATTACAACAATCAAATATTTAACCGGTATCATCATCATTTACCTGCCCATTATTGGAGGTCGGCGCAGCATGTTTTCTTCTTGCATACTCTTCTATCTGCCGTCATATCACAAGTAACATTCTTCCTAGCCATATCGACTTTAACATAATCCATCCATCGTTTCTTTGGTCCCCTTTCACAATATCCATTAATATTCATACTCAAAACCTTCCTCATAGCATGACCACATACCCATACCATGACAGTCGGTACTAGACTGACTTAAACTGATCCGATTTTTTTTGTCTACTATCTGACTAACTGTCGGCCGACTATTTACTCTGGAGTGTGTGGGAGCCTTAAGACTTTATAAGATAATTCTATCCATGTATTGCCTCAGGCTATGTACCTAATATAAACATAATATACGTAGATTGTATTAAATCGTGTATGTATATGTTATATATTATCCTTTGTGTTAAAGTTTTGTTGGTAAAAGGGGTCTTATATTGTTTGCTAATTAGTTGGTTGTGAAAATATGTACTTGTTAACTTTGATAAGTGAAGGTTATGTCTATAGTAGAGTTTATTAAGAGTTTAAAGCTTGTAGACAACCACCTGTATGTGATTAATATTTAAACTAATATTATAAAGCTGAAGAGTCTGTTTCTTTGCTTGCTTAAATTTGCAAATCTCTTGAACTACTGGACCGATTTGAAAAATCTTTCAGTCTTAGATAGCCTATAAGGTAGGTTTTTTCTGGTGCGAGAAGTAGATCTCACGGAATGTGTACCTATATTTAAGATTCGCTAGTACTTCATTGTATTCTCTCAGTTATATTGTTGTCCGAAGGTTACTTTTTGGTTAAAAAAAATGAAACTTATTGCCTACCCGTGAAATAGTCAAAATAGAATCGTTACGAATACCTAAATACAAGTTTAAAAATATATTCTACTACATCATTGTCATTTAAAACTGAGCCTTAATGTCACTTAGCATAGAGTTGCTTTTGTTTTGTTTTTCTCTTATGGAAATGTAAGTAATAAGTTATCAAGCTTCTCTGTTCTAATCCCCGAAGAGGTAGCGGGGTTGAACTTTTAGCCTATCTTAATCTTGACTTGTGTGTAACTTCTTCCTCGCGACTGCGAAATGCGTTCGCCTTAAATATATTGTTACTATAACAATGTATTATAATGTACGGTAAGTTAGTGATATACACTGAATTGAATAAATATTATAAAATAATGTAAAAGTATCTCTGTATGTATGTTGAGCTTTGAGGCCAAAACTATTGAACCGATTTAAATGAAATTAGGTTCACAGTCTAGAGCCTGAGAGAGGACTTATTTATGCTACTATTCATCCGGGTACGGGAAGTACTTTCTAAAACACATGTATGACATCTAGTACCTATTATAAACAGTTATATTGAAAGACCACTAGTTGATGAATGAGATAGAATTTCATCACTTCGCTATCAGCCTGAAATCCAATAAGCGGTCCACATCCTAACATAGCACAATATAAATAACCAATGCTAACGTACGCTATCTAATTAATAAACCCTATTTTACTACAAAACCCTTAACAAAAGGAAGAGTAAAACCCCCATAACTCTAGATTACACAAAAAACAATTCCCCATAAACAAAAATAACGAGACCAAATAGCTTCATAAAACACTTTCAACATGGCGTATGTACAATCGCACAAAAAACACATTCACGAAATATGTACAGTCAGCAAGCAAAACGGTCGGCTCCTAACCTCAGTTACATACATTTTCTCTTATTTAAAAAAGAAAACTTAAAAAAAAATCTCAATTACATTAGCTAGCGTTCCCATTACATGAAATAGGAATGAAGCTGAATAGCGGAGTTTTCTGAGGTTACACTGTACAAAAGTGATTTTATTTACAAGTTAATAATTATATTTTATTTTAAATATCTTGTTTTGGGATTTTCATTTCGTTTTATGTGTTTCATATTTGAGATATGACTCGATCTCGCTTTCTGCTCGTTGTATACATGGATGGATGGATGATTTTAAAGTAATATAATCATGTTCATGTAGAACTTGACCTATCTGAGTGATAAGATTCACAGGAATCTATTCTGTATTATTTTTATCATCATCATAAAATAATAAATCCTAGCTTCTGCCAGCGGCTTCGCCCGCTTCCCGAGGGAACTATTCCCGGACCCGGATAAAAAGTAGCTTATGTTGTTCCTCAGGGTCTATTCTATCTCTGTTCCAAATTTCATCAAAATCGGCTCACTGGTTTAGGCGTGAAAGCGTAACAGACAGACAGATAGAGTTACTTTCGCATTTATAATATTAGTAGGGATTGAGATCAAAATTAAAGGTATTTTGAGGAATTCCTCAGATACTTATTTTTCACTGCAACAGTTTGTACTAATAATATTTTTAAACTACCTAAACTTAAAATTCTACCATTTTAGATTTTAGTGGTGAAACTTAAAATGGTTATAAAACTGGGTTTTGAATGTTTTACTCATATTTCAGTACTCGTTTGCAGTTAGACGAAACAAGACAGTGACAGTAATAGCGGGGTTTTCTAAAAAATCTAAATATTTTGCATAATATGTTATGAATATTGAATAGGTATCAAACTTCTTTTCAGAAACAATCGTAGGTTGGTGGAATATAATAAAAGGGGGAGCATATTGTTATTTTATTATGTAGGACTAAGACTCCTTAAAAAATGCCACTGTAATATTTAGCAATTGCAAGCGAAAGTCTGTTACATACGGATAGCATTCAACATCGATGTAAGAAATTAAAATCTTGATAAAATTAAACTATGACTAAAACCACAATTTTTCTTCGAACTCTACTTTTTCAAAAGCTCAAATACATTTGAAATATAAAAATAATAAAGAGGTTTTTTTTTATTTATTTGTTTTGAAGGAAAACTAAACTATACCTGAGCAACATAGGTTACATTTTCTCCGGGTACGAACAGTAGTTACCACGAGACGCGGGTGAAACTTCGGGAAATCAGCTGGATTAAAAATCAAACTATAACCTTAATTCTATTCTCATAAAAACTAAAACACCCAAAAATTGCAACTGTATAAATTAAACTAAAATTCCTACGGAACCACAAGGTGCTACGCGCTGATAAAATCTCGTACGAGGCGGCAAATGTTTTTTTTTTTCACTGTTAAACAACTTTAGTTTAGTTTTGCACAGAGCCGAGTTTTATAACCCACAGTTAAATTAACTTGGCGTTATATTTCGACAATTGGTGGTTGATTGGCGTATGTAGATAAAGTTTTAAGAATTTGAATGTATGTGTAATAAATTGCAAGTGAACTATGAAACAAGAAATTAATAATCAAATATATTTTTTGGTTTATATCAGCTTATAAGAAAAAAAATACAGAATAAAACTGTGAAAGTAACTCAGTCTATTTGTCGTGCTTTCACACCAAAACTACGAAACCAATTAATTGCATAATATACAGTCTAAAACCTGAGAAGTGATATGGGCTACTTTTTAGTATCATAGTGATAAGAGCAGTTCATCCGGGATACGAACGTTAGTATTTAAAATATATATTCGGTCGTATTGAGAACCTCCTTCTTTTTTGAGGTCGGTTAATAGAGAGGGGAAATATCCAATAAAAGTCATAAAAATAACCTTATCCTTAAATTAATTGTTATAAATAGTCAAGCACGAAAACCGACGTTAAACTAATTAATCTTAAACCAAAGATTGACACGAACAATGTTCATTTTGATTGATTATGATATAAACTTTAGGGTACCGTTGCATAATACCGATAAACATTACCAAATCTCACGTGATCGCTCGCTCACAGCTAACTATATAATTATATGAAAACTGGCATCTCAGTTAAACTAACCACAACTTTAACTATTAAATTACACACGCAAAATACCTATTTCGGCGGTCAGGGCTGGGTCAGTTAAAACCAACATAACTTGAACCCTGTTCACTAATTAACTAGTCTACCAAAAAGGTCTTGTTATACCAGCTAACTTAAAAACTTAAATAAATATAATTTTAATTCACAGGAAATTGAACTTTATTATAATAGGCTTAAGAGTGTTTGAGGTAGTTCTGCAATTGTATTTATTATCGTCTGAAATTATCGAGCCTCCATTCAAGTGAAAAGGTTTATTGTTAAGTCAGAATCGGTTTTATGAAGTAAAATTGAAGTAATATCGGGATAAAATTTTCTTAGAAGCGTTATATACTAGCGGTTTTTCGTGGCTTCTCTTGTAGCCAAGAATTTACCAAACCTATGCTATGCAATTGGTTACTATAAATTCATTAGTCAAGTGCGTGTGTAAGAACATAAAATTACATTTTGTTATTACAATAATTTATGTTCAGTTATCTGGAGGGACTGGCGGCTAAATAACAGCCATACGGAACGATTGAACATAAAATTATGCTACGTTTGACGCTGCCGGTCCGTAGATGGATGACAATCTCTCATGAACCTCCCCCATTAATGATTTGGAAGGCACCTTTTATTTCTACCCAATGTATCGTTAAATGGCAAGGCACTAAAAAACACCCTGTACTATTGAAATCAAGGTTAGTCTATATTTAATCTAGATTACACCTAGCGACCACGCCTACAGTTTTCAATGGGCAAAAAATTACCCCTTGAAGGGTTTCACTGCACGGAAACCGAATTCGATTTCTACAACTATAACAATCCAAAATACTCTTTATAATGGCCACATAGCATCAATAAAAAATTGGATTGACTATATAAAAGTTGTATGTCCTTGCTTTGCGATTTCAGAAACTACTGGTCTGATGTGAAAATTAATTTCAATGTCTGATAAAGGCTATTAGGCACTTATTTCTAACAGTGCGAGGGAGTTTCGAATGACAGCTAGTACACCCATGCTACCTGGCCTGCAGGATTGCACGAAACAGGATAACGGAGCCGTAGCACACAAAGGGCTCCAGAAGGAACATGGTGGGTTTTAGTCAGTAAGAGTCTGACACTCCCTCACGCTGTCACCCACAAAAAGATTGTCATTTGACGTGGAAGACATCAACTGACCAAACTTTGTAGTAAGCACCCTACTTAAAAAAAACCGGTCAAGTGCGAGTTGGAGTCGCGNATCAAAATTAAAGGTATTTTGAGGAATTCCTCAGATACTTATTTTTCACTGCAACAGTTTGTACTAATAATATTTTTAAACTACCTAAACTTAAAATTCTACCATTTTAGATTTTAGTGGTGAAACTTAAAATGGTTATAAAACTGGGTTTTGAATGTTTTACTCATATTTCAGTACTCGTTTGCAGTTAGACGAAACAAGACAGTGACAGTAATAGCGGGGTTTTCTAAAAAATCTAAATATTTTGCATAATATGTTATGAATATTGAATAGGTATCAAACTTCTTTTCAGAAACAATCGTAGGTTGGTGGAATATAATAAAAGGGGGAGCATATTGTTATTTTATTATGTAGGACTAAGACTCCTTAAAAAATGCCACTGTAATATTTAGCAATTGCAAGCGAAAGTCTGTTACATACGGATAGCATTCAACATCGATGTAAGAAATTAAAATCTTGATAAAATTAAACTATGACTAAAACCACAATTTTTCTTCGAACTCTACTTTTTCAAAAGCTCAAATACATTTGAAATATAAAAATAATAAAGAGGTTTTTTTTTATTTATTTGTTTTGAAGGAAAACTAAACTATACCTGAGCAACATAGGTTACATTTTCTCCGGGTACGAACAGTAGTTACCACGAGACGCGGGTGAAACTTCGGGAAATCAGCTGGATTAAAAATCAAACTATAACCTTAATTCTATTCTCATAAAAACTAAAACACCCAAAAATTGCAACTGTATAAATTAAACTAAAATTCCTACGGAACCACAAGGTGCTACGCGCTGATAAAATCTCGTACGAGGCGGCAAATGTTTTTTTTTTTCACTGTTAAACAACTTTAGTTTAGTTTTGCACAGAGCCGAGTTTTATAACCCACAGTTAAATTAACTTGGCGTTATATTTCGACAATTGGTGGTTGATTGGCGTATGTAGATAAAGTTTTAAGAATTTGAATGTATGTGTAATAAATTGCAAGTGAACTATGAAACAAGAAATTAATAATCAAATATATTTTTTGGTTTATATCAGCTTATAAGAAAAAAAATACAGAATAAAACTGTGAAAGTAACTCAGTCTATTTGTCGTGCTTTCACACCAAAACTACGAAACCAATTAATTGCATAATATACAGTCTAAAACCTGAGAAGTGATATGGGCTACTTTTTAGTATCATAGTGATAAGAGCAGTTCATCCGGGATACGAACGTTAGTATTTAAAATATATATTCGGTCGTATTGAGAACCTCCTTCTTTTTTGAGGTCGGTTAATAGAGAGGGGAAATATCCAATAAAAGTCATAAAAATAACCTTATCCTTAAATTAATTGTTATAAATAGTCAAGCACGAAAACCGACGTTAAACTAATTAATCTTAAACCAAAGATTGACACGAACAATGTTCATTTTGATTGATTATGATATAAACTTTAGGGTACCGTTGCATAATACCGATAAACATTACCAAATCTCACGTGATCGCTCGCTCACAGCTAACTATATAATTATATGAAAACTGGCATCTCAGTTAAACTAACCACAACTTTAACTATTAAATTACACACGCAAAATACCTATTTCGGCGGTCAGGGCTGGGTCAGTTAAAACCAACATAACTTGAACCCTGTTCACTAATTAACTAGTCTACCAAAAAGGTCTTGTTATACCAGCTAACTTAAAAACTTAAATAAATATAATTTTAATTCACAGGAAATTGAACTTTATTATAATAGGCTTAAGAGTGTTTGAGGTAGTTCTGCAATTGTATTTATTATCGTCTGAAATTATCGAGCCTCCATTCAAGTGAAAAGGTTTATTGTTAAGTCAGAATCGGTTTTATGAAGTAAAATTGAAGTAATATCGGGATAAAATTTTCTTAGAAGCGTTATATACTAGCGGTTTTTCGTGGCTTCTCTTGTAGCCAAGAATTTACCAAACCTATGCTATGCAATTGGTTACTATAAATTCATTAGTCAAGTGCGTGTGTAAGAACATAAAATTACATTTTGTTATTACAATAATTTATGTTCAGTTATCTGGAGGGACTGGCGGCTAAATAACAGCCATACGGAACGATTGAACATAAAATTATGCTACGTTTGACGCTGCCGGTCCGTAGATGGATGACAATCTCTCATGAACCTCCCCCATTAATGATTTGGAAGGCACCTTTTATTTCTACCCAATGTATCGTTAAATGGCAAGGCACTAAAAAACACCCTGTACTATTGAAATCAAGGTTAGTCTATATTTAATCTAGATTACACCTAGCGACCACGCCTACAGTTTTCAATGGGCAAAAAATTACCCCTTGAAGGGTTTCACTGCACGGAAACCGAATTCGATTTCTACAACTATAACAATCCAAAATACTCTTTATAATGGCCACATAGCATCAATAAAAAATTGGATTGACTATATAAAAGTTGTATGTCCTTGCTTTGCGATTTCAGAAACTACTGGTCTGATGTGAAAATTAATTTCAATGTCTGATAAAGGCTATTAGGCACTTATTTCTAACAGTGCGAGGGAGTTTCGAATGACAGCTAGTACACCCATGCTACCTGGCCTGCAGGATTGCACGAAACAGGATAACGGAGCCGTAGCACACAAAGGGCTCCAGAAGGAACATGGTGGGTTTTAGTCAGTAAGAGTCTGACACTCCCTCACGCTGTCACCCACAAAAAGATTGTCATTTGACGTGGAAGACATCAACTGACCAAACTTTGTAGTAAGCACCCTACTTAAAAAAAACCGGTCAAGTGCGAGTTGGAGTCGCGCTCGAAGGGTTTCGTACCATTATCTATGAAAAATCAACGTATCTATTACCTACAACTAGCCAAAATACAAACATTTTGCGGGCAGCAAAAAATTACTTTGTTTTACATACAAATATATGAATAACAAAATTATAATTTGCGGTTTCACACATTAATTGTATGGGGACCCCCCTTAATATTTTACTTTCTTCGATTTTTTGTATTTTTTGTTATGGAAATACATCATTTGTGAAGATTTCAGCTTTCTAGCTATCACGGTTTATGAAATACAGCCCGGAGACAGCCAGATAACGTAGTCTTAATAATAGGGTCCGTTTTACCCTTTGGGTACGGAACCCTAATTACACATATTCATACAGCCATATTTTTTTAAATTTAACATTTATACCATTTAGACCCAAACAGACACCTAATCTAGACTCTCAGCCTAAAACCTAGGCATTGCCGACTTCCTAGAAGTAGTGAGTGGTTGTCACGCGAATGACCCATCACTGTTCGCCTGATAACAAGCGCTTGCTAGTTTTATCTGTAGGTTTAAATTTATCAGAAGGGTTTAAGTTTAGGGTGCAAGGTAGTTGGAATTTTATCGTAAGTGTGAATGTGAATTTTGACTTTGACTTTGAAATTCTTGAAATAGATTTTTCTGTGGTTGCTGATTCCCTTTCGTAATGACGGCGAGTTTTGAGTATAGGTACTTTTACGGACTTTCAAGTTTCACATTATTTTGGTTGCATTTGTTTATTATACGTCAAGAAGAAATATAATAAGGATACATGCTTGTATATAACATTATTTTTTGTCTTATTCATAAAAACTATCCATTTATAGCGATGAAAAAATCAACAAAAAATGACATGAGACATGTAAGAAATATTTATTTTCTATAACTAAAACCCTTAAAGGTCACAAAAATATTTACTAACACCTAAAATATATTTACGTACCAAGAGCAAACAGACAAAGTCTCAATAAACTTAATTAAAAAATAATAAATACACTCGCGCGTTTAGTCTAATGGAATTTATGCTACGAAGTAATTGCTACGTTTCTCGTAGCGTTTGCGTAGCGCTACGGCGTAGTATGCGTGAAGTGGAAGCGTATTGTCGTTACCAACGGTTACGGTTACACGGCTTGGTTACTCAAGTGTATTACGACTGTTTACGAGTGGTTACGACTTTCAGTTAAGAGTCGAATTAAACTGTAGGAAGATGTTTAAACTCTGTTGAGGATACGTAATCGTTTTTCTAAATTAAATATATTGCTAAGTATATTTTTAATTTTTTAAAGTTTCTTTATTCACGGCCAATTTCACAGGTTCCAGATAGGGTTTTAGATAGCTGTATGATAGATCATATCATAGAAAAGTAGTCAAAATTGAAAATGTTTCTATGGCACTATCTATCAGATAACTATCTACAATTTTATCTAAAACCTTTTTAACGGGCTCTTAATCTCTTCCCAGTAAAACTTTTAAACTAATAGATTAAAATTTGGAGCTTAATCTGGTTTATTGTTGCCTACTTGATACATTTAACATAAAATAAACAGCACAGCTTATTATTAAACAAATGGTTAAAAGCAAGGCTTCTATAATTACGAGTTCATTTTAATATCGATTTTCATGCTCTTATTAACAACATAATTACGTAAAACCATTATCACTTTGCCAATTAAATTAATTGATCCATAAGTTTATAACTTCATATTTATCATACTTTACAATGTGCTATAACAAAGCATTTTTTTATTATGTACTAGGCGTCTCCCCGCGGTTTCACTCGCGTCCCGTGGCAAATACTGCCCGTACGCGGATAAAATATAGCCTATAACACTCACAAATAATGTAGCTTTCGAATGGGAAAGACTTTTTAAAATCGGTTCATTAATTCTAGAGATTACCTCTACAGACAAACTTACAAACTTACAATCAATTTTACCTCTTCATAATATCAGTATAGAAAATTATTTCAAACCGTGGGTTGATTTCACCATAAATATCACGATTATTTTCATTGATAAAATCGGCCCTTAGATATGAGGAAGATCAAAATCCCTATCAATTACATTTTCACCCTTATTTTGATCAAATAACACTTCAATAGGACATCTGATATCTCTGTGTATATTGAAACTTCTTGGTTTCAAAATTATTAATAATAATGAGCTTTTATATTGTCTTTAGTATTAAAATTCTAGACAAAGTAGAAGCTATAAAAAGATAATGTTGCTATTATTCCATAGTCCGTAAAAATACTCAAACAGATAAATTCGTTTTTAGAACTTTTCATACTTTATTCTGGCTCTGGAAACTAGCTTCCACCAGCGGTTTCACCCGCTTTCTCGTGGGAACTACTGCGCGCACCCGGATAAAAAGTAGCCTATAGCCTTCTTCGATAAATAGGCTATCTAAAACTGAAATATTTTTTCAAATCGGACCCGTAGTTCCTGAGATTAGCGCGTTCAAAGAAACATACAAACAAACTCTTCAGCTTTATAATATTAGTATAGATAAGAAACTATTGTTACTTGTGAGATGACGGCAGATAGAAGAGTATGAGAGTGAGTGAGAAGAGAGAGATTAAGAAGAAAATGGGAATAACCAGCAGGATGATGTTGAAGAAACTAATAATTATTGCTGTTTACATGCAGGCTGGTGTATCACTAAAATCTTTTTTGCAATCGTAACTCAAACCAATTTCAAAATGTCTTTACTAATGAGACCGATATGTCGTCGCTTGTCATTTTTGGTTGCAAATTTTAGACTTACACGATAATTGTAAGAGATCTGATTGGATTTCCATAACATATCTATCCATTGATTTTTGACAAACCTTTTTATGTTTAGTTTTGTTTGTGGAAAGGCTCCAAAACTACTGAACTGATTTGAAAAAATCTTGCACTTTTGGGACGCTAGACCATCTCGGAGTAACATAGTCTATATTTTATACGGATAGGGGCAATAGTTCCCACTGTATGCGAGTGAAACCACGAGAAAACAGCTAGTGCCAGCTAAAATTGTGGTAGCGACCAACGTGCGCGAACAAACGTGCGCGAACAATTTCAGTGTAATCTCGCCATAACACGAACGCGTGTCAACTGTTTCGGGTCAAGTGTATCATAAAAGTGCGTCCTTCAGTTGTTTTTAATTCGGCTTATGATGACGTCATAGCCATTACCAGTCCTAGGAGAATTAAGTTAGGTTAGTTATCATTTTGGGAGTGATAGTATGAAGTTTTAATTAGTGAAAAGCGGTTTAGAGCTGAATGCCTCGATGATAATTGAGGTGAAAAGGTAACCTGTTTTCGCGATCTATTTGTAGACTGTATTTGTTTTGTAATGTTAATATAATCAATGTAGAAAAAAACAATATATTCCAAAAGACTTGACAATGCTGAATTATGTAAGGATTTACTACTTTATTTTTATTATAATTGTTAGCTTCTTTTATATGATAACTAGGTTTTGTCAACGGTATTATCGGACACGTAGGCTGCCTACGTGTAATTTTGAGGAATAAGATATATTACTAGATGTGCCGTTATTAAATTGTTAAAAAAAAAACACTTTATAATTCAACTTTGCTAACGAAAAAATATTAAAAGCATAATTCAAAACCTGTTATACTTTTAAATAAAACTATTCCATCACTATATCAACAAACTATTTATACTTCAGTCGGTGTTTACACACAACTCTCAAAAGTGAACGTTATCACACGGCTTGATAAGAATAACGATTAACTTGATATGCGAGATAAACTATATTACATCAATTGTGATAACGTTTCTTATAATGTAAATGAAAGAAAACGTTTTTGTTTTTTTCCGAATAAATAATTAAATTTTTAGCCTTTTCCCAACTATTTCGGGGACGCTTCCAGTCTAACAAGATGCAACTGATTACTAATGTTTTATATGGAGCGACTGCCTATCTAACCTCCGTAATTCAGTTACCCAGACAACCCGATATCCCTTGGTAAGACTGTGACGATCAGACTTTCTTCAGACTACCCGTAATGTCTGACGAAGAGGTTCAAATGACAGCCGGGACCCACCAATTTAAAGTGCCTTCTAAAACTCATCATATCAAGACACATCCACAAGCTGACCGATCCTCTTTTGATGATCAAATCGTAAGTATACTTAAGTCATTTTAGTACAATTCTAATTGAATGCCGAAATATTGAAAACTTATAAGTAGAGGACATAAGTAAGATGGTTTAGGTATAATATCTCGAATAATCTTAATTTTTGCCAGACATTTCAGGAGGCTAAAGTTTTTTCTTTAAACTCACAGTATAAGGCAATAGAACAAACAAACAAACAGCAGTATTCTAATAAAAATTGTCATCGCTATATCAATGAAGTATTTATATGAACGCACTACTTCTCTCGTGGAAAACGAACCGTGAACGTTTGATCGACGGCACGGCTTTACAAAGAAAACAAATGAACGATGTGTTATTTTTTACAAGTCATTTTATAGGCATAAGAACTAGCTTCCTGAATGATTTTGCTTGCATAGGAACTTCTTTATGCATCTAGATATAAAGGCTTTCTTGATGAGTAAGCTATCTAACACTGAAATATTTTTTCAAATCGATCCAATTGTTCCNACGATAAATAGGCTATCTAAAACTGAAATATTTTTTCAAATCGGACCCGTAGTTCCTGAGATTAGCGCGTTCAAAGAAACATACAAACAAACTCTTCAGCTTTATAATATTAGTATAGATAAGAAACTATTGTTACTTGTGAGATGACGGCAGATAGAAGAGTATGAGAGTGAGTGAGAAGAGAGAGATTAAGAAGAAAATGGGAATAACCAGCAGGATGATGTTGAAGAAACTAATAATTATTGCTGTTTACATGCAGGCTGGTGTATCACTAAAATCTTTTTTGCAATCGTAACTCAAACCAATTTCAAAATGTCTTTACTAATGAGACCGATATGTCGTCGCTTGTCATTTTTGGTTGCAAATTTTAGACTTACACGATAATTGTAAGAGATCTGATTGGATTTCCATAACATATCTATCCATTGATTTTTGACAAACCTTTTTATGTTTAGTTTTGTTTGTGGAAAGGCTCCAAAACTACTGAACTGATTTGAAAAAATCTTGCACTTTTGGGACGCTAGACCATCTCGGAGTAACATAGTCTATATTTTATACGGATAGGGGCAATAGTTCCCACTGTATGCGAGTGAAACCACGAGAAAACAGCTAGTGCCAGCTAAAATTGTGGTAGCGACCAACGTGCGCGAACAAACGTGCGCGAACAATTTCAGTGTAATCTCGCCATAACACGAACGCGTGTCAACTGTTTCGGGTCAAGTGTATCATAAAAGTGCGTCCTTCAGTTGTTTTTAATTCGGCTTATGATGACGTCATAGCCATTACCAGTCCTAGGAGAATTAAGTTAGGTTAGTTATCATTTTGGGAGTGATAGTATGAAGTTTTAATTAGTGAAAAGCGGTTTAGAGCTGAATGCCTCGATGATAATTGAGGTGAAAAGGTAACCTGTTTTCGCGATCTATTTGTAGACTGTATTTGTTTTGTAATGTTAATATAATCAATGTAGAAAAAAACAATATATTCCAAAAGACTTGACAATGCTGAATTATGTAAGGATTTACTACTTTATTTTTATTATAATTGTTAGCTTCTTTTATATGATAACTAGGTTTTGTCAACGGTATTATCGGACACGTAGGCTGCCTACGTGTAATTTTGAGGAATAAGATATATTACTAGATGTGCCGTTATTAAATTGTTAAAAAAAAAACACTTTATAATTCAACTTTGCTAACGAAAAAATATTAAAAGCATAATTCAAAACCTGTTATACTTTTAAATAAAACTATTCCATCACTATATCAACAAACTATTTATACTTCAGTCGGTGTTTACACACAACTCTCAAAAGTGAACGTTATCACACGGCTTGATAAGAATAACGATTAACTTGATATGCGAGATAAACTATATTACATCAATTGTGATAACGTTTCTTATAATGTAAATGAAAGAAAACGTTTTTGTTTTTTTCCGAATAAATAATTAAATTTTTAGCCTTTTCCCAACTATTTCGGGGACGCTTCCAGTCTAACAAGATGCAACTGATTACTAATGTTTTATATGGAGCGACTGCCTATCTAACCTCCGTAATTCAGTTACCCAGACAACCCGATATCCCTTGGTAAGACTGTGACGATCAGACTTTCTTCAGACTACCCGTAATGTCTGACGAAGAGGTTCAAATGACAGCCGGGACCCACCAATTTAAAGTGCCTTCTAAAACTCATCATATCAAGACACATCCACAAGCTGACCGATCCTCTTTTGATGATCAAATCGTAAGTATACTTAAGTCATTTTAGTACAATTCTAATTGAATGCCGAAATATTGAAAACTTATAAGTAGAGGACATAAGTAAGATGGTTTAGGTATAATATCTCGAATAATCTTAATTTTTGCCAGACATTTCAGGAGGCTAAAGTTTTTTCTTTAAACTCACAGTATAAGGCAATAGAACAAACAAACAAACAGCAGTATTCTAATAAAAATTGTCATCGCTATATCAATGAAGTATTTATATGAACGCACTACTTCTCTCGTGGAAAACGAACCGTGAACGTTTGATCGACGGCACGGCTTTACAAAGAAAACAAATGAACGATGTGTTATTTTTTACAAGTCATTTTATAGGCATAAGAACTAGCTTCCTGAATGATTTTGCTTGCATAGGAACTTCTTTATGCATCTAGATATAAAGGCTTTCTTGATGAGTAAGCTATCTAACACTGAAATATTTTTTCAAATCGATCCAATTGTTCCTGAAATCGGTGTGATAGTCTACCTACTAGTATTATAATGCCGAAGAGTTTGTTTGAATGCGCATATTTCAGAAAATACTAGTCTGATTTCAGAAATTCTTTCAGTCTTAGATAGCCTATCTTTCGAAGAAGAACTCTTTTATTGGTTTATTTTTTTTTAATTCGGAAAGTTGTTTCCTCGCGGTGCGAGTAAAACCGCATGAAACGGCTGGTCAGTTAGTTTGAATCTCGTAACAAATCCAAACTGGACCACTTTATATTTCATAAAGAGAGTATTCATAGTATTGGTTGATTTTTATTTATAACTGATCTAAATTCACTGTCCCCAGTGTAGTCTACTCCTGGGTATTTGCAAATCAATGAGAATTATTAATGGAAGTCCTATATCGGTGTATTTTTAAGTTAGCGTGTGTGGAATAAAAAAGTGGATATTGCACAGCTTACTATTGAAAGCTACTAAAAAAAATTTAATAGCACAAATTCTTACGAATATCATAAATGCGAAAGAAACCACCGATTTAATTATATAAACTTTGGTACACAATAGTCTTAGCTATCTGGAAATGGATGGAATCGCGGGGAAAGTTAGTGTTGCTAGTATAACTGTATGTAGATTTTTTTTATTCTGTAGAACACGAGTGTAACCGCGGAAGAACAATAGTTATTGTTCTTTTAATATCAGTATTGTCTATATAATGAACTGTTGACTATGTCAAGCATTAAATCTAAAAGTAAATTATCTAACACTTGAGTCGTTTACAAATGTAGGTCGAGTAGGTGTTAAAACAGTTACAATTAATTCAACTGACGCGATTTCAACTAGTTTTTGCGCTATTAGCTAGAAGCTCTTTGTAGGATTTTTATTTCTTCATCTGCCTAGCGTTTTCCTAAACATATTGGGGTCGACTTCCAAGCTAACAGAATGCAGGTGAGTACCACTGTTTTATAAGGAGCAACTGCTTATCTGACTGCTGATTACAAGGGGTTGTCCCTTATTAAAACTGGATCTAAGACTTTATTAAATACATTCCTTTGTAAGAAAACATATTCAATAAAAAACAATAATTTTGTTGTTGAAAAGANGTGAATGTAGGTCGAGTAGGTGTTAAAACAGTTACATTTAATTCAACTGACGCGATTTCAACTAGTTTTAGCGCTATTAGCTAGACGCTCTTTGTAGGATTTTAATTTCTTCATCTGCCTAGCGTTTTCCTAAACATATTGGGGTCGACTTCCAAGCTAACAGAATGCAGGTGAGTACCACTGTTTTAAAAGGAGCAACTGCTTATCTGACTGCTGATTACAAGGGGTAATCCCCTTAGTAAAACTGGATCTAAGACTTTTAAATACATTCCTTTGTAAGAAAACATATTCAATAAAAAACAATAATTTTGTTGTTGAAAAGACACACATACCCATAATAAATAATTACATTTTCGCGTATATATGACTCGAACTGATGATTTTTTTAAAACCTGTCTTATATTTGTTTCTCACAACCAAAGAAATTTTTGCATCAAACATACAGACAGCAGTCAACACCGAGTATATACATACAACCATTAACTTTTATAAGTTAACATTGTAACCACGGATATAGAGACCTAAAACTGCTAGAAGATACCAGCGATTTAAACACAATACCAACGTTTCATCCTCCGAAGCTATATAGGAATAACAATAAAAAGTAACGAGGCGAAAATTTGGAAAACATGCGCAGTAAAACATACTAGATGTGGCCTTACTTACTGACATGCTATGTCTCGAAATTATGGTGGAGTCGGTCTAGATTCAGACTATACTTGAAGCTGAAATTTTATACTTTTAATGGTTAATTTGAGGAAAAAAAATTGTTTAATATTCGGTTTTAGAGTGAATGATTGAATTAATGTCGACTGTTAGATATATTTGTTTTGCTTCAATAGGCTAGAGTAAAAATAATTCACCAATTAATCGTCTATTTCTATTACTTACAATTAATAGTCGTAGTTTGTTTGACAAATCGTTTAAACTACATATCTATAATTAATCTTTCTATCTATTCGTTGATTATTTCAGAAATGACAAAATTCAATCTGTAATCGCAATTACAGATTGAATTTTGTCATTGGCTCCCTATTAATTATGTTAAACTTCAATCAGTACTTGCAAAACTACGGATAGTTAGATTATAGAAATCGGTCATTAACAATAATATACTGCTAAATTCAAAATCTATTTTTAAACTTCGAACACTTCAAAAATTTTTTTTTCTTTCACATTAACAATGGCATCATAGCCTGTTTTCATTTATGAAGATCAGCCATTTTACATTATTCAAATAAAGAATGCACTTTTTACCCTACAAGAAAACTACTCAGATTCCTCATGAATTACTCACAATACCTTTATTATTCTCAATTAAAATTTTATTTTTTTGGCGATTTTCTTTGCAAACTATCCCTAAACTCGATCGAAGGTTCACAAGTTAGATTTTGTATAATGTTATCTACCGAGTTTTACAAAATCTGATACTGTATTTTTATGGATGCGTTTTGGATTTCATGAAAGACGTTTAGACTTGAAAATGAAGATTTTTTTTCGGAATGTGACGTTGACTTTAAAAACTGAAAAACTGGAAGACTGAAGTCAGTTTGTACAGACGACAGCAGACCTACCCGAATCTGTCAAATTTTACCAATCAAATATTAACCTTCCACTATTGTTATAAGGTTGAAAATCCATTGAAGAAATTTAAGAGATTGAGGTAGGTTAATGTGCTGGCGTCTGTGTATTTTTTCCTTGTCGTTAGTATTTCATACAACTTTGATAGAAATCATATCATAAGTTAGAGAGATATTTTTTGCCAAAATATAATAGAAAAGGTTTGCAAAACATGCAAAGATTTATTTTTACCAACTTTTTTAATGTGCACAAAAGTGCCACGTCGCGTGATTCCACTACATCGGCTATTTATTTAATTCCAGTTATTTTGATTCCTCTTATCACACGATGCATCCGTTATGAGATAAGATAATGAACTAAAAACTTAAGAAATTAGGGATTAGACACAGTTTTATTGATCAAGATAGAAGATAGATATATATTTTTTTGTATATTTGCTTTATCTAACACAAATTCAGGGGGTATAAAACAGTTGAATCCTAAGGTTCAATTATTTCAAAGATTACGAATTGAACGAGTAAGGGCGGATTTTTCAATCATTAGTTAACTTATAACTAAAGAATAAATATAGCGGTTTGACATATTTTCTATACAAAAGCTATTAAAAGATCAAGTATATTCTTCGATTAAAAGTTGTCTGGAGATTGAACAATCGGCTCTACGAAAAAAAGGTGTTCTGAAACCGCCCTAAATCAATTTGTAAAGCCTGAAATTGAAAAACTCGTGTGGGTACAGAAAATTTGAGTTATGACTGAAACTTGTGACGGTTTTATCGAGAAAATCGATACAAATTAGAATAACTTCGAGCGATACAATAACATTACTCTTTGATATAGAAATCCTGTAAAGAACTTAAAAATTGTCACAGCTGTGATCTGTAAATTGGTGTGTTAAAAATCATATTTTTTACTATTCCTTTCAATTAAATCGGCTTCTTTATATTTCACTTCTAAACGTACAATTGTTCTATAGATTGGTTTTCAGTGAACTGAAATGTAAATTATCGAAGCTTACTAAATGAAAATTCTTCACAATTTCCACTGAAATTTAAGTACAAAGTGAGAGCTGGTCGTAAACCGTCGACTTATTCATATTTAGTAAGGATATCGGTGGAGTCTAGTCGGGTTAACGTTTTCAGTCTGTTCTCAGCGCACGGCTCCAGCCACTCTGACGTTTACTTTACGTGGCACGTGGAACACAACTGACATTAGCCACAATATCAATCCACCACCTCCCTTATCCTCCACATTACTCAATTAAGCCAGTTTTTCACACAGACAACGGCGGTAATGCCCTTATCTACTCATCGCAAATAAGAAACCACTAAAGTACATACAAACGTGTTAAATACGNGCACGGCTCCAGCCACTCTGACGTTTACTTTACGTGGCACGTGGAACACAACTGACATTAGCCACAATATCAATCCACCACCTCCCTTATCCTCCACATTACTCAATTAAGCCAGTTTTTCACACAGACAGCGGCGGTAATGCCCTTATCTACTCATCGCAAATAAGAAACCACTAAAGTACATACAAACGTGTTAAATACGCACCAGAAACGTTGTTGTGGGTGTCGCTGCGATGTTGTTGTGTGTCTGCAGGGTTCACGTGTCCCTACCGTGGGCCATCAGATCCGGGGGCACGTGTTAATGTAATATTGTAAACAGAACGCATTAGCGGTGTATTGTGTGTTGACGCGAGTCGCGGCGGCGGAGGCGCGCGGTCGGTGCGCGGCGCGACGGCTCACTGGCGGCCAG
>NWSH02000525.1:11169350-11183320 GCA_002382865.2 Heliothis virescens | reverse complement strand
AAAATCTATTCAGCGTGAGACTCTTAAATAAACTCTGCATTATAGATAGTAATGTTCAGACTTTGATTCTGTACCTTATGTATAGAAAGATAATCATGGCATTACAAATAGCCCATTGTGTAGCTCTAACCACCACAAAGGACAGACTCCTCACCAATCAAATTCTCCCAATCATATAAGTAGGACTTCTACATAAATATTCGCAAAGAATCCAATACACCAGGATGCTGGCAATCGTTTAGTGCCTCACCAGCGTGTACGGAATTAGTAATTCAGTAACTTGGTCCTTGAACCGCGTCAAGGACGCAAGCGCACGTTAATATCCTCACAATTTCATGTTTCACCAATTACGTTAGTGAAGACATGTTTACTATCTCTGGCTGTCATTGAAAAACATCTTGGTATATGCACTAATGTGCAGTTGACACTTTAGTTTTTTAAGGGACGACTAATTTATTAATTTATTTATTATGAATTTTACCACACATAGAACAAATGACAGAAAGACAAAAATTAACAAAGTAATGCTTAATTTCTAAAGAAATCTCTTCCAGCATACCATCGAAAGGGAAAATGAGAATAAAGGAATTAGACATGTGTTAAAAATGAGTAAAAGAATAGAAATTAAATTGAAAGAATATCAACTATATTAAACCTACATAAACAATACATACAGTACTAATACGTACAATATATACCTACATAAATAAATAATAACATATATAAAAATAAAAATAAAACAAACCAACTATGAAGCGATGGACAATAGTTTCTTTTAGTTTCCTCTTAAAATGTCCAACAGTTTGACAATCTCGAATCTCATGGGGAAGGAATTCCATAACCGAACAGCATGAACGGTGAAAGAATAGTGAATAAAAGTCGTGGAATGGGGAATTTAAGAACCGTTCTAAGATGCACCTGGCAAGGCGCAGGAAAATCGCTCCCGCCATTACGATGGAATCTAGGTTATGGAGGATATTAAATAGCAAACAAAAACAAAATACAAGTTCCGCGAAGTCGAATGGAGCCACTTGAGAATATATGCGAGCTGGACTTCACATTCTGAGATAAAGACAAAACCGTATAAACAGATATTTTCAAACGCTCAAAGCTTTTTAAGAGCCCTCAAGCATTCCAAATAAACAGCGCATCAGCGTAGTCAATAATGGCTGGATTAGGTTTAGCTATAGATTTGTTTAAGGGTAGAATTCTGGAGTACTTGAGGAGTGGAATGTAAAATGCACCTTCCTACTGATTTCAAACCACTTGGGGGGGCCGGGGGCCCAGATAAATTGAATCATGAACCACACCCAAGGTCTTAGCCGTTCACAAAAATCTATTTTGGACTCCGTTCAGCACGAGGCGGGTTAACGCAGTTAGGTCAAGCCTATTTCGCAAATTCCTGCCACCCAATAATCATGCCGGATTTCTTGGTTGATAAGTAGCCCGTACGAACGTGGCCCATTCATTGCAAAACAACTCCAAGTTGTCATGATTATGGCATAAAGACAATCGCGGTCGTGCGGCAAAAAAAATTGACGGTAAAGCTGCAAATCGTCGCATAGAGATGAAGTTGCAGGAAAGACTCTGTGACAGAGTTAATAAAAAATTGAAAATAGAAGAGTGAGAGACGCCACCTGGGCACACGTGGAACAATGAGCACCAATCAAGTATAGAAATCTTCAAGACAACCCGCTCGAACGCGCCCTCTGGAGATAAACTCAAACCAGTCTAAAGAAGCAGAAGAGAAATTGAGATTAAGGATTCCAAAAGAATATCGAAGTCAAAACAGAATTAAAGCCGCTGCTAAAGTCTAGATAGGACAATACGTAACGATTTGTGTCCAGCCTGACTAATATCATCATTACCTTAGCAGAGCTGTAACTGTGCTATGACCAGGTCGAATCCAGACTGAAAAGGGCTAAGAAGATTCATTTAGAAACAAAGATAGAAAGTGGCAATGTACAATGTTGCTCAAACCTTGGAAAGTAAGAGTATAAAATTGTTGAAAAATCAGTACTGATTCCGGCTTTCGTATTTTGGGTAAAGGATAACATTAGCATATTTCCAGCATCAGGAAAAAGTGCAGGAAATACAAGGAGAATTAAAAAATATTGAGTCAATAGGAAGACTGAAGATAGATGGGTTAAATCATTCTTAGCATAAATTATCATTGCCAACAGCAGACGAGGAATGCAAGAACCAGCTTTCTTAAACATCCCTCACTTACTGCCTTCAACTCAAAGTGAGCACGTTGCGCTCGATCAGACAGTCCACCTATTAAAGTAGAGATCTGACGTTGCGATCAAAATAATAGTCGTGTGAGAAATGATCGTTAAGGGTTACGCACGTCAAAATCCACCAGTAGAAAACAGTATGAGACTTGCAATGACGACAGATTTAAGAAACTTCCAGACTTCAACGGTTACGTTGTCAAGAGAATTATGAAATAAGCGTTCTCTTAGATCTCTACACATTACGACTCACGATTACGGATCTCCTTATACGCAAAAATTTTTTAAGGGGTTGGCCGGGGGGGTTTTCAAAGAAGGACAGCGCTTAACTCTGTTTGCTCTATCCCTAGAAGCCATCACTCTTAATAGCAGAGTGAAGCCAGGAGCAGAACTGTTATTTTAACTCGACGAACAGGTGCATGGCAATCGAAAGCTTGATTAATTCTCCATTAAAAACGGGACTTTACATAATATTGTGCACTCCAGACAGGATTCCCAGTCATACTACTAGCTCACGCACCAAAGCCTCCAAGATCCATACCCTTAAAGTCCGAAAGGAATGTATTGCGCTTCGTTTCGGCGCACGAACCTTGTTAGAATGAAGATTAGATCTGATAGGAAAAAAGGAGCAGTAAGTTGTCCGTGAAGAGATACATGGTTAGTCTTAGAAACAATAATAATCTAGAAAAGAGAAGGGTACAATTAGGAAAATGTGTGTAGCAGACAGTGGAAGGAATGTTTAATCATTAAGAATTAAGAGAAACCAGCTGCGACTGCGACAGTCATTCTTCAGAACAAGTATTAAAATCACCCATTAAGACTACGTGATCTACACGGGCGTAACTCGTTCAGAAAGCGAATCAAACTCCGTCGAAATAAATCCACAGTAAGATTCGGCATCATCACCTCCAGGAGCAGTTTCGTGTGGACACAGGAGATTCTAAAAAGATGCTCAGCTAAACCCGAATTAAGAAAATGGTTGACGCACTAATTAACTTGTAGGAATATTTAGCAGCGCAGATAAATTCACACCACCTCCTCCCCTTAACCCGTTCTTCGTTACGATCAAACAAAACCCTGGAAAGGCGTAATGAACCGATAACGTCACGGTTTCAGAAAGTCTTCCGAGATCAGCAGAGCATCAGGTGGAACTGTTAATGAAGCCAGAAATCTGAATAATGTCAGAAAACACTTTGACGATTAGTGCGCTATTATTGAGGTTTTGATTATAGTTCAAAAAGGAGAATTTGATCGCCAGTGTCAGTAGAGCCGAAGAATCCTCTCTACACTGCGGGAAACTATGATGAGGAAGAACACGAGAAAATATCATCCATCCAGGAATAATATCGATAATATTATATATAAAATATGTATGTTTTTATAAATACAATATAATATAAAAATAAAAAAATAATTAAAACTTTACTAAATTTGTTACTTGATTGGACAGAATCTGTCAAGTGCACCAAAACGTCAGGACACAGTCTTTTTTTTTTGCTTCTGTATCGGCTATATGTCGACCATACTCGTTATGGTATCAAGAAGCCTGAAGCTGAAAACCAGTCTTGCCAAAGGTTTGCCTACTAACTGGGTTGAGGAGTTCAGATAGGCCAGTCCGCTCCTGTAAAACAACTGGTGATAGCTGCATTCAGTTTTGACTGGATATCGTCCCTAGTTAGAATAAGCAGCAGACGAGTTACTATAGATACACTCCATTAGTTGTAGTTTTACGGCCGTTTCCAATACCTATTGTCAGTTGATTGCTTACTAGAGATTAATTTTACATAGCGCATATAAGTAATGTCAAATTTCCTATCCAGATCCAAAATCGATAGATAGTATTAATTCCGCTGTTAATGTTAGTTCTGTAACAATTGATATGGTGACGTACTACTTATGTATAACTTAAGTTGATGTCGTGTAGTTACTGAAAGGGAGAGCTTCCCCATATTTTCGATCTGATATAAACCCATATTCTGATACAGGGTGAAAAGGGTGTAAGCTATTTTATTAATCGGGCCACAAAGACCTCTTAGAACTGAAAGTTGTTGAAACACAAAACGTCATCCCCTGTTTCAAACGGGAATTGCTTTGTAGCCTTTGTTGATGCTAATGTGTAAAAGTTCGAGTCCAAAATCAAGTACCCAGAGACAGTCCACAATTCCCATTCAAATCACATTGAGGGCTAAATTCCAATTTACCCGCTGGGCAGTGAAGAGCCAAAAACGCAGGCAATTCAACCATCTCGCTATAAAACTTCCACAAACAGTGCTAACCTCCTTATATGTTTCTGTAAAAAGCTGCTTCCTCTTAAAAAGTAAATTACTTCGCGCCCCTACTGTTAATCTAGTAAAGTTGTGGCTCAATAGCTGATAGGCGGCGCTTGTAATCCGCCTGCATCTCCGCGATTGCAATGATTTAGTAATAGAATACGAAGTAGTGATTAACAAACCAACAGGTGTGAACACACAACTAATTTACCGACTGTCGGCGGCCCTCGCGGTCTCTCCCCACCTTAGACAAAGTTTGTTTCGAACGCGAAGCAAGACAAATGTCACGGCCCAGTGACCGAGTGTCGCATCAACCCGGCGCATGCGCCGCCGCCCGGCTTCCGCGCTCGGGCGCTGGCCCAGTGACCGTCGCGCGCGCACGACCGCGCGCCTCCGCCCCGCGACTCGCGTCAACACACAATACACCCTAATGCGTTTGTTACATATTACATAACACGTGCCCCGATCTGATGGCCCACGTAGGACACTGAACCTGCAGACACACAACCAACATCGCACACACCACAACAAACTTTCTGGCGTATTAAACACGTTTGATTTACTTTATGGTTTCTTATTGCATGAGTAGATAGGGGCATTACCGCGCTGTCCTGTGGAAAAATGGCTTAATTGGATAATGTGAGGATTAGAGGTGGTGGACATGGGATATATTGTGCTAATGTCATTTGTTCCACGTGCCACTTAAAGTAAACGTCAGATGGCTGGAGCCGTCGCTGAGAACAGACTGATAACGTTAACCCGACTAGACTCACCATTATCCTTACTAAATATGAAAACAAGTCGATGGTTTTCGACCACTCTCACTTTACCTGAATTTCAGTGAAATTGATCAGAATTTTCTTTCAAGGTAAGCTTCGGCATTTCTTTCAGTTCACTGAAAAACAACAGCCTTAGAAAATTACATTTAAAGTAAATTAAAGAAAGCCGAGTAAATTGCACCATAGTGAAATCACGATTTTTAACACACTAATTCACGATTCACAGCTGTGAAATTTTTTCGAGTCCTTTACAGGATTTCGTATTAAAAAGTAATGTATTGTATCCTCGAATTATTCTATTCGTATCGATTTTCTCGATAAAACCTTCACAAGTTTTCAGTCAAACTCAAATTCTGTACTCACACGAAGTTTTCAATTCAGGCTTACAAATTATTTTAGGGCGTTCAGAACGCCTATTTTCGTAGAGCCGAATCTAAAATTCCCAATAATTTTAACTGAAGAATATACTTGACCTTATAATAGCTTTCGTATAGAAAATGTCTAACCACATATTTATTCTTTAGTTATAAGTTAACTAATATAGAAAAAACCGCCCTTTTCTCTTTAATTCATAGTTTTTTGAATTCTGAAGCGTAGATTAACTGTTTGTACCCCCAATACTGGTGATAAAGCATTATACAAAAAATATATATTCCTATCTTCCATTTTGATCAACAAAACTGTGTCTAATACCTAATTTCTAAGTTTTTGCTTCGTTTATCTTTATCTATAACGGATGCATTCGTGTGATAAGAAGAATCAAATGCAGATATTAATAAAATGGCCGATGTAGTATGAATCACGCGACGTGGCATTTTGTGCTAATTAAAAAAGTGGGTAAAATAAAAAGATGTGCAAATACATTGCACGTTTTGCCTAAACCTTTTCTATTATATTTTGGCAAAAAATATCACTTATGAATGATCTTATTCTATCACACGATGCATCCGTTATAAGATAATATAACGAAGCAAAAAACTTAAAAAATAGGATTAGACACAGTTTTGTTGATCAAAATGAAGATAGGATAATATTTTTGTATAATTGCTTTATCAACACATATTCGGGGGTACAAACAGTTGAAATCCTAAAGCTCAAGAATTTCAAAAAAAACTATGAATTAAAGAGAAAGGGCGTTTCTTCTATCATTAGTTAACGTTATAACTAAAAGAATAAATATCGTGTTAACATATTCTCTATACGAAAAGCTATTATAAGTCAAGATATTCTTCAGTTAAAAGTTATCTGGCGATTTAGATTCGGCTCTACGAAAAAAATAGGCTTCCTGGAAACCTCCCTAAATCAATTGTAAAGCCTGAAATTGAGAAAACTGTGTGAGTACAAGAAAATTTGAGTTATGACTGAAAATTTGACGTTTTATCGAGAAAATCGATACAATTAGAATAACTTCGAGCGATACAATACATTACTTTTAATACAGAAATCCTGTAAAGACTCGGAAAATTTTCACAGCTGTGATCTCGGAATATGTGTTAAAAATCGTGATTTCACTATGATTGCAATTTACTCGGCTTCTTTATATGTACTTCTAAATGTACAATTCTTCTACAGGCTGTTTTCAGTGAACTGAAATGAAATTGCCGAAAGCTACTGAAAGAAAATTCTGACAATCTTTTCACTGAAAATCAGAGTACAAAGTGAGAGCTGTCGAAAAACCAAGCGACTTGTTCATATTTATAAGGCATATCGTGGAGTCTATTCAGGGCTTAACGTTCATTCCTGTCTCAGCCACGGCCTCCAGCCACTCTGACGTTACTTTACTGCACGTGAACACAACTGACATACCACAATATCAATCCACCACCTTCCCTTATCCTCCAACATACTCAAATTAAGCCAGATTTTCAACACAGACAGCCTGGTAATGCCCTTATCTACTCATCGCAATAAGAAACCACTAAATACATACAAACTGTTAAATACGCACCAGAAACGTTGTGTGGTGTCGCTGCATGTTGTTGGCGTGTCGCAGGTCACGGTTCCTACGGGCCATCAGATCGGTGGCACGTGTTAAAATGTAATATTGTAAACAGAAACGCATTAGCGTGTATGTGTGTTGACCGAGTCCCCCGAGGCGCCTCGTGCGCGGCCGACGCTCACTGGCGGCCAGCGCGAGCCGGAGGGCGGCCGCGGCGCATCGCGCCGGTCGATCGCCGACACTCCGGTCACTGGGCCGCATTGTCTTGCTTTCGCCGTTCGAAAACAAACCTTTGTCTAGTGGGAGGAGACCGCGAGGCCCCACCCCGCCCACAGTCGGTAAAATTAGGTGTGTTCACACTGTTGGTTTGTTAATCACTACTTTCGGTATTCATTACAAAATCATTGCCATCCGCGGAGATGCAGGCGGATACAAAGCGCCGCCTCTCAGCTAATTGAGCACAACTTTAACTAGATTAACAAGTATGGGTCGGCAAGTAAATTTACTTTTTAAGAGGAGACAGCCCTTTTACGAAACACAATATAAAAGTAAGGGTACACCACTCGTTTGTGGAAAAGTTTATAGTCGAGAAGTTGAATTGCCTGCGTTTGCTCTCACCTGCCACAGCGGTATGGAATTAGCACTAAATGTTTTGAATGAAATGTGGACTGTCCTCTGGTGACACTTTGATTTTGACTCGAAAACTTTACACATTAGACATCATAAAAGTAACAAAGCATCCTTTGAAAAACCAGGCGATGACGTTTGTGTTTGACACAACACTTTCATTCTAAAGGTTTCTGTGCCCGATAATAACAATAGCTACAGCCCTTTTCCACCCCGTATAGAATATGGGTCTTATATCAGAAATCGCAAAATATGTAGCTCTCCCCTTCAGTCAAATACAGACATCAACTTAGCTATCACAGAAATAGTACGTCACCATTTCAATTACACAAACACTAACATTAACAGGCGGAAATTCAATAAACCTATCTATCATTTGGAATACTGGATAGAAGTTGACATTACTTATATGCGCTTAATGTCAAAATTAAATCCTAGTAACATAATCAACTACAATAGTATTGGAAACGCCGTAAAAACTACAAAACACTAATGCAGTGTATCTATAGTAACATCGTCTTGCCTAGCCCTTTTCTAACTAGGACGAATCCAGTCAAAAACCGATGCAGTAATCACCAGTGTTTACAAGGAGCGACTGCCTATCTGAACTCTCAAAGCCAGTACTAGCAACCCTTAGCAAAAAGACTGGTTTTCAGACTTTCAGGCTTCGAGTACCCATTAACGAGTATGGTCCTGACATATAACCGACTACAGAAGCAAAAAAAAAAGACTGTGTCTTAACCTTTGGTGCACTTGACAGATCTGTCAATTCAGTACAAATTAGTAAGTTTTAATAGTTTTATTTTATTATCTTAATTGACACTCGATTAATTATATAAAAACATAACATTTTATATATAAAACTATTTGATCCGACATATTCTGATTGAATACTCTTCGTGTCTTCCTCACAAATGTTCCCGCAGGTGTAAGAGCGATCTTCGGCTCTTACTGACAACTTGGCAATCAAAATCTCCTCCCTTTTTGAACTACTATCCCAAAAACCTCAACTATAGCCGCAACATAATGCTCAAAGTCCCTGCACATTATCAATTTCTTTCTGCTCCAATTAACAGTTCCCACCTGGATGCTCTGCCTACTCGGAGACTTCGGAACCGTCGCTGTATCGTTCATACGCCCTCCAGGGTTTTTCTTGATCGCTAACGATAAAACGGTAGGGAGAGTGTGTTCAATTTATCTGCGTGCTAATATTCCCTACAAATTATTCAGTGCCTTCACCATCTTCTTATTCGGTTCAGCTGAGCATTGTTTATAAATATCTCCCTGGTCACACGAAACTCTCCTGGGAAAGTATGAATTGCCCGATCTTACTGTGGATTAATTTCGACGGGTTTGATCGCTTTGAAAACGATTTACGCCCGTTCATGATCACTATCTAATGTGATTTTATACTTGTATTCTGAAGAATGACGTTCGCAGTCGCAGCTTGTTTCCCTCTTAACTTCTCCCTATACCTTAACATCCTCCACTGTCTGCACACACCATTTCCTAATTTCGTACCCCTTCTCTTCTAGACCTTATTATTTCTAAGACTAACCATGTATCTCTTCACGGACAACGTTACTCTCCTTTTTCTATTCACATCTAATTCTTCATGTCATCTACAAGGTTCGGCGCCGAAACGAAAGCCAATACATTCCTCTTCGGAACTTTAAGTGTATGATCTGGAGCTTTGTGCTGATGCTGCAGTATTGAACTGGAATCCTGTCCTTGAGTCACAATATTTAATGATAAAGTCCACCGTTTTTTAAATGGAGAATTAATGCCAAGGCTCTTCGATTGCCAGTGCACCTGGTTCGTCGACTTAAAATGAAAACAGTTCCTCTCCCCTGCTCCACTCCTGCTATTAAATTGATGGCTTCTGGATAAGCCAAACAGAGTTAAAGCGCTTGTCTTCTGACCGCAACCTCATGGTATCAAGGAGCTCCGTAATCCTGCAGTCGATGTCTGTAGAGATGCCCTAAGAGACCGCTACTTCTAATCCTCTGAGCAACGTAACCCGTCTGAAGTCTGGAATTTCTTAAAATCTGTCGGCATTGGCAAGTCTCATACGTTCTACTGGTGATTTACGTTGCTGACCTTACGATCATTTCGTCACAACCGCCTATTATTTGATCCGCACGTCCAATCCTCTACTTTAAATAGGCTGACGTCTGTCGAAAGCCGCAGTGCTCACCCTTTTGAGTTGAGCAGTAATGAGGACGATGTTAAAGAAGCTGTTCTTCCATCTCCTCGTCTGCTTTGCATGATAATTTATGCTCAAGAAGATTTACCCAACCTATCTTCAGTCCTTCCCTATCTTGACTCAATTTTTTAAACTTCTCCTTGTATTCCTGCACTTTCCCTGATGCCTGGAAATATGCTAATGTTTATTCCTTGACCCAAAATACAGAACCGGAATCAGTACTGATTTCAGACCAATTTTCTATACTCCTATCTTTCCAAGTTCTTGAGCACATGTACATTGCCAACTTTCATCTTTGTTTCTAAAATTATCTTCTTAGCCCTTTCAGCGGAATTCCACTGTCATAGCACAAGCTCGAAGCTCTGCTAAAAAAGGTAAACTGATGATTTCCGTCAGCCATGACACAATCGCTTACCGTACTTCCTACTAGACTTTAGCAGCGCGCCTTTAATTCTGTTGACTTCGATATTCTTCTTGGAATCCTTAAATCCTCAAATTTCTCTTCTGCTTCTTTAGACTGGTTTGAGTCTTATCTCAGAGGGCGCTCGCAGCGGGTTCGTCTTGAAGATTCTATCTCTGATTGGTGCTCACTTGTCACGGGTGTGCCCCAAGGTGGCGTCCTCTCACCTCTTCTATTTTCAATTTTTATTAACTCTGTCACCAGAGTCATTTCCTGCAACTTCCATCTCTATGCCGACGATTTGCAGCTTTACCGTCATTTTTTGCCGCACGACGCGGAAATTGCTCTTTATGCCATGAATCATGACTTGGAGTTGGTTGATGAATGGGCGCGTTCGTATGGGCTACTTATCAACCCAAGAAAATCCAAGGCCATGATTATTGGTGGAAGGAATTTGCGAAATAGGCTTGACCTAACTGCGTTAACCCCGCTGTGCCTGAACGGAGTCAAAATAGATTTTTGTGACACGGCTAAAGACCTTGGTGTGGTCATTGATTCCAATTTATCCTGGGCAGCCCAAGTGGCTGAAATCAGTAGGAAGGTGCATTTTACATTCCACTCACTCAAGTACCTCCAGAACTTCTTACCCTTAAAAACCAAAATCTCCTTAGCTCAAACCCTAATCCAGCCCATTATTGACTACGCTGATGCCTGTTATTTGGATGCCACCGAGGAGCTCTTAAACAAGCTTGAGCGTTTGCAAAATATCTGTATACGTTTTGTCTTTAATCTCAAGAAGTATGATCATGTCTCTAGCTTTCGCAACATTCTCAAGTGGCTCCCCATTCGACTTCGCCGGAACTCTCGTATTTTGTGTTTGCTATTTAATATCCTCCATAACCCTAGATTCCCATCGTACCTGCGAGAGCGATTTTCCNGTCTCTAGCTTTCGCAACATTCTCAAGTGGCTCCCCATTCGACTTCGCCGGAACTCTCGTATTTTGTGTTTGCTATTTAATATCCTCCATAACCCTAGATTCCCATCGTACCTGCGAGAGCGCTTTTCCTTCGTCCGGTCTAATGATGCGCCTTGCAGGTCGCATCTTAGAACGGTTCTTAAATTCCCCTCCCATTCCACCGACTTTTATTCCTATTCTTTCACCGTTCATGCTGTTCGGTTATGGAATTCCCTTCCCCATGAGATTCGAGATTGTCAAACTGTTGGACTTTTTAAGAGGAAACTAAAAGAACACTATCTGTCCATCGCTTCATAGTTGGTTGTATTTATTTTATATATTTATATATGTATCTATTTATTTATGTAGGTATATATTGTACAGTATTAGTTATGTATGTATTGTTTATGTAGGTTTAATATACAGTTATATTCTTTCAATTTAATTTCTATTACCTTTACTCATTTTACACACTGTCTACATCTCTTTCATTCTCATTTTCCTTTCGCAGGTATGCTGGAAGAGATTTCTTTAGAAATAAGCATTACCTTTGTAATTTTTGTCTTTCCTGTCATTTGTCTCTATTGTGTGTGTACAAAAATTCATAAATAAATAAATAAATAAATCAGTCGTCCCTTAAAAACTAACAGCTGTCAACTGCACAATTCAGTGGCACTATACCAAAGATGTTCAAATGACAGCCAGAGATAGTAAACATGTCATTCACTAACGTAATTGGTGGAAACATGCAAATTGTGAGGATTAACGTGCGCTTGCGTCCTTTGACGCGGTTCCAAGGACCAATTACTTGAATTAACCTAAATTACCCGTACACGCTGGTGAGGCACATCAAACGACTTGCCAGCATCCTGGTGTATTGATTCTCTGCGAATATTATGTAGAAGTACCTACTTATATGATTGGGAGAATTTGATTGGTGAGGAGTCTGTCTTTGGTAGGTGGTTAGAGCTACACAAATGGGCTATTTGTCAATGCCATGATTATCTTCTATACATAGGTACAGAAATCAAAGTCCTGACACATTCACTATCTCATCAATGCAGAGGTTCATCTTAAGAGTCTCACGCTGAATAGATTTTCCGAAATTCCCACGAGAATTGAAAAAAACGGGATTTAAGTTTTACGCCGGCGAAGCCGCTGGCAGAAGCTAGTTTGTTGATATATTTACCCTACTACAATTATTTAAGGAAGGAACAGAAAAAATATTAAATTATACACATAAATATGTCTATCTCTACGTCTATACTTGTGGTCATTTCTAGTCATCTCACAAACAAACCGGCATGATGACGTTATGTTTATTCAAACACTGAAGCAAGCTAGCAAGCACTTTCATTTTCATTTTGTTTTGTTCAATTATTATCTTGAAACAGATAAAAATAATTAGAAGGAAGAAAACGAAAGTTATTACTCCCAACCCGTCATCAAAGCTGTTATTTCGACAAAGTTGCAACCACCAGCCCCAAGTTCGCGGTCACGTCGATATCGCGACATTTGGAACTTTGTCGCACTAGCACGTGTAGCTGAAAGTTTCATTATGACCGCTGGTGAAGTACAATGTGAAGACAGTTTTACGGTTTTCATATAAAACTTCGGTTAAGATTGGTTACTTTGTGTGAGGAGTAGGGATAAAGTACATTGTCACTTTTGCTTAACGGCCGTTCCCAATAACCTATCTAACTCTGGATTTGCTTACCAGAGATAGGAATTTGACATTACCTATTTGTATGGGGCTAATGTCAAAATTCTATCACTAGTAAGCAAATCCAGAGATAGACAGAATATTGATTTCCCCAGTTAGTGGTTCGACTGTCAGAGCTTACTGAGTAAAAGACTGTTTTGGTACCCAATCCAAACAAAATATTTGTGTCATTTTTTTTATGCCACTTGTACTCGATTAATGACCAAAGTCTCTTATTATGCTAAAAACCTCTTAACAAATGGCATAGGTCTTAAGTAAGTATTCTAAACAGTCAGCAAGTTTGCTCACCCATTCAGTAGGTATCAACTAGCGTGATGGAAAATCCAAAAAATTGGAACATGTAGAACTAAAAGTTAAAATACGTTACAATAGCTAAAAGTAGCTTATTGATAGTGTCCGACCGAAGGTCTATTTTTGGCCGAAGCCGAAGCCGAAGCCGATTAATCGGCAATCGCCACAACCTTCGGCCGAAGCCGAAGCCGAAGCCGAAGGTTTATAATTTATAATCTCTCAGTTACTAATTTTTAACCGACTTCCCAAAAAGGAGGAGGTTCTCAATTCGACCGTATCTTTCTTTTTTTTAAGTATGTTCACCGATTACTCGAAGATGGCTGGACCGATATTCGAGATTCTTTTTTTGTTTGAAGAGCTCATGGCTAAGTCAAAGCCGCGTGGATTGATCGATCATAAAGTTAAGCAGTGCTTGGCACGGTCGGTCCGTGGATGGGTGACCATCTTGTCATAACGAGTGAAACTGGTGGGTCCCGGCTGCCATTTGAGCATCTTTGGCAGTCGTTACGGGTAGTCGGAAGCCAAAAAGTCTGACAACCAGTCTT
>NWSH02000525.1:11102626-11124662 GCA_002382865.2 Heliothis virescens | reverse complement strand
ACTTTTTTCTATGGGGATACCTCAAAAGTAAATTTTATGACACCGCCTCACCGACCATCTCAGCATTAAAAGAAAATATCGTTCGCGAGGTTAATGGCATCCCAGTGGCCCTTCTTCAGCGAGTGGCGCGAATTACTTAAGCCAGATTCCAAGAGTGTGTCCGGCGTGACGGTCAACATTTAGTCGAAATTATTTTTAAGAAACAAAATCCGCACTTATCTTCTTTGTTGTAATGATTGAAATAAAGAAAAATACTTTTTAGTTTTTTTATTATTGAATTTTAAAATCCTAATTTTGCCACCGGACACCCTGTAAAATAAAACGTGCTGCCATAACTTATGAAGGGAAAATGTAACATTTTAGGCTTGGTACAACTATAGTGACGTGAAAACATTTCGGTACTGTTTACCCCTGCTTCTTTTAGATTTTTTTAACGTCGACATCACAACGGAATGTAAAAATAAACGATATTAAATGAAAATCTTGTAATTTTAGAAAGTAGGTAGACTAAATATGTACAATTAAGTGTGACAGCTGTTATTTAAATTAATTATATTTATTCCACATCAATCTTGACTGTAATCATTTTTGTTGTAGTTTTATTTTAAAGTGGACGCCTTAAAGAACCTTATTTAACTTCTTTCTATTCCTATCGCGAACAGGGTATACGTGTGTATAAATAAGGAGGAATATAAACAAATACAAGTCGGGCTACCACATGTGGCGCGTGGTTACCACATGTTTGTAGTTAAGTTTGTCCTGCGACTTTACTTGTATCTATTCCTATGGATGTGTCATGTGTAGTAGTCGTATTTTTCGTAAAAGTGTTTAATATAATTTGCCGACTCTACTCAATAGGCCCAAGTTTGTAAACTTTTCTTCTAATTTTGAGGTTTAATAAACACTTATAAATTATCGCTTAAAAATGACGGAACGAATTGCTTTTCGTATTGATACCTGCCGGAAAACAGCTCAGGGCATAAGATAAAGTATATATATTGTTAATAATACTTTGGTAGATATAGCAAGACTCCGCATAAATCAAGTATAAATGATAACGTCATTGGAATAGATAGACGAAATAATTTATTTCCCTATTATAATTTCCTGCTGTCATTTATAGATACAGGATTTATTTATCGAATAAACACTACAAATAAAATAGATGCAATGTAATTAAGTTAATTAATTACTAGTAAGACCACCTTGCGGGCTTCCCATACGTAACCTTGTTAAAATTTTTACGTGTGGACGTACAAGATTAAGCTGCAATAGATTGACAAAATAAACCTATTGTATTTATGTTTAGTACTGTGCACACGAATATGTTCAAAAGTGACTTTGAGGTTTCGAAAGGCGAAAAGGGAATTGGAGTTCTATTTAACCCATAGATGAAGTCCCATGCCTATAAGGTTCCATTTGTTTAACGTTATGTGCATCGTTTGGTAGCTGAAATACAGCACATAATAGTTTTAATTATATTGTATGTAGGCGATCTTGGTTTAGATCCAAAATGAGTTAATAAATCATATTCCTTCATGGCAATAGCCGGGTACCCACCTAGCGCACAGGCTCGCGCGGCAGCCTCGGTGTCCGGATCGCGAGCGATGGCTCCCGCGGCAGCCTCAGTAGTTTTGTTCAATTTACACGAGGCCGCCTCGCGAAGCAGGCTGAGCCATCATAAGTCCGCGAGTATAGCCCCGTACCCACCTAACGCACAGCGCTCACTGAGGCACCTTTGAGCGCGTCAAGTTTACCGACAACAGATGGCTCGTCGCCGAGCCGTGCTCGGTCGAGCAAATGCGCGCCCGCGGCAGGCCGAGGCACGTCCACACCAGCCGAGCGTTTGGCTCGCGAGGATGCCGCGCGAGCGTGTGCGCTAGGTGGGTACGGGGCTATTGATATACTGTCTCAATTGTGTGTGTTTAATGCTGTATATCATCCCTATTTTGTTCTACCGTAGAGATGCAACTAGGTATAGTCTGGAACCGTTCCCAGTAACCAAATCGACAGATAGATAGGTTATTGAATTGAAATAGATAGACAAAGATGAACAGAGATACTGATAAATCAGAAACCTATTTTATAATTTCCTACTAAGATACTATACTTTTTCCGTGCCTAACCATGTGTCTAAAATATAAATAGTAAACAACAAATTCAACAGACTTATCTTTATTGCTGTCTTCCTGATAATTTTTACCAGATAATAGTGGATTATTACTTTGTAAACTCGATACCCGAAACTGCACCTTAATTGCGTAGCACGGATGATGGAAATTAATTTATTGTTGAGATTGTTCAATACATGTATTTATATCAACGAAGATTATACTCCTCGATTTCTAAATCGGGAGAGGCATCTCAAACTATAGGTCATTGTTATCATAGTAAATGTTACTGAAAATCAAAATTTTATACTGATATAAAACATTATGCCGAGACAGAAAGCATTATGCCGATCGCCTCGAGGATTCCGTTATGCTTTCTGTCCCGGTCTAGCAAATGGCAGTTCTAAGCGACAGAAAGAGAAAGGGCGACGGAAAAAGGCGATTCCGTGCTGCCGGATGTATTCCAACCCTTAAGGTTTCAGAGGTTCCGAATAAAGTTCTAGATTGTTATCTGACAGATAATTTTGATTAATTTTGTTTGTCATAATCTCTTAGATAGCTATCTAGAACCTGTGAAAGTGGCTGTTGGTATCTGAAATATACCCTTATAATGCCTGATCTAACAGCACACTGTGTATGATCCTCAGGTATCACAATGGTACGAGCTGGTGGTGTTCACGGCGTCCATGGAGATCTACGGGGCCGCGGTCGCCGACAAGCTGGACAACGGCAGAGGAATACTGCGGCGGCGGTTCTATAGGTAAATAAGCCTTTTTTTGCGCTTTTGCTGTGCTGGGAAAACTTTGAAAACGTTCATATTTCTGAATGCTATAAATATTCTAGGTTGCTATATAATTTATTTATGAAAATTACGCAAGTTTTGGATCTGGAGAAATAACTTCTAAACCGAATTTTCGTTTTCGTTCCCATAAACGATGTCTTGGCAAATTTATTTTTGTGTTTCGTTTATACAATATTAAAACCGATTTCAATCGTTCAATTAACAATTTTCTACTATAGTTTACCTATTTTGTTTCCAGACAACACTGCACAGCAGAAAACGGTTCCTATACAAAGAATTTGTCGTCCATATGCGACGACCTCAACAGGGTGTTCATATTGGACAACTCGCCCGGCGCGTACCGGGACTTTCCAGGTTAGTTACCAAGCTATAAGTACATAATTTATAGCTTACATTACAATCATTGTAAATCATCAACTTTTTAGCCAATATTTGACTGAAACGAGAGGGGTTTTAAGGGTATTGTCTCCCATAGATAGGCTCTATTGAATAGAGAATAGACTCTATTCACATGACCGCAGCGACTAGACCAAGTCCCAGTTTGAGGAGGATTTCTCTATACTCACCACTATATATTTTTAGAGGATATTTTTAGCTTCGAAAATGCTAAGTGCTCTCTGGGAAGCTTGCGGAAGCTAGTTCACAATAAATTGACCAATAACACTTGAACAATCGGTCATGCAACCATACACAAGTACCACTCGAGACTTTATGTGACACTCCTGGCCACTTAAATACCCATTCATATTACGCTGCTCGCTACTTAAATATTTTAAACCGATTGCATTATTTGTTCCCAGATAACGCGATACCAATAAAGTCGTGGTTCTCGGACCCGCTGGACGTGGCGCTGCTGAACCTGCTGCCCGTGCTGGACGCGCTGCGCTTCACGCACGACGTGCGCTCCGTGCTGTCGCGCAACCTGCATCTGCACCGGCTGTGGTAGCCGCCGCTATACGTGAGTGCACACATTAATCAGATATCTATATGTCACCGGAAAATAACAAGATCCGTAAGTTATCAATTTACTAGGAAGTTTATAACCTTCGTAGGATTCTAAACGGGAGATAAATTGTATTATTTAACGCCTACATTTTCGTAAATTGGTAAACTTATTGAACTCACTCGTAAAATAATAAGTAAGCAAACCCACTCTATGGTTATTTTCACAAAACAAATTAACATACATTGACTACGCTATGCAACTTCATGCACTGAGCTCATTTTCTAAACTATTTATTTTTCCATTATTTCCAGATAAAATACCGGCTTTTGTACAAATGATGGACGCCACAGGCCTCCTGAACTTATTTATTATTTTGTCACTCGTTAGGCGGTTCAACTTCTATTCATATAGATTTAATATAGTTGAATATTTTTTTTAAGTTTTGTTTTTACGTAAATAAAAGTGATTATCCGGTGTAATGTACACACGTGTTGTGTATGTTGGTAAGTTACCTACATAAGTAGGGCGGAGCGTTTTTAAAACGCTGTTTTTGTTATTTGAACATATTTGTAAGTGCAAGAATGGGTGAGGCCTCACTACGAGCGATAGGAAACACTTTACATCATCCTAAATTGAGCTTCAGTGTTGTAGTGCCCTTTACCATATCTGTAATTATAATAAATGCATATTCACGAACATTATTTAATCGTAGCGACTGAAATATTTAATTGTAATATTAGTAAATTACATTCATGAGCTCTGTATTCGAGCTTTCGTGTGTTTACCGATCCCATAGAGTTTTCCATGACATTTTTTTATTCTGGAATGCATTGAGTAGTCTCTCTTAGGTCCCAAGAATATTATTAATAGAAATGGTACCTAATCTTTGATGTGTTCATTACGTCCGCCTTTGATGACACGAATTAAAAATGTACTAATGCCTAGATCGATTTGTAGCTTGAACCTTGCAATTATTTTATGTAAAATATATCATTATTTTGTAAGCTTTTTAGACTTGCCTTATACATCCTATTGCCAAAGTTGGTAACGAGAATCAGGGATAGATAAAATGAATTTAAAATTTCCAGTTGCTTATAGTGGGGCCACATCTCTTTCTGATGTAGTTCTGTCGTTCTCTTTTAGTGAGAAATAAGACAGAAGCTGTCATCTTAAAAGGCTTCATTGTTGCACTCTCAAGGGCTGTCTCGAAATCTTGACAATTTTGGTTCCAAATGAAAATAAATTATGTTGATATAATGACTGTTAGTAGCTCATTTCTTGAGTGTACTGATTAGTATACTGAAAATGTATGACTGCTATATTATAAGTATTGTGTTGTGAATTTTGATAAATAAGATTTTGGGTTTATATTGAAAGCGTTTCATACATGTTCATATTGACGTTTTAGTGTTTCAATCAGTTATGCTTGGTGTTATAGATCTACCGAGCGCTGTGCAAGTGGCCAGTATTACCAGTATTGGGAAATTCAATCACCCATTATTTATAAACAAAGTTAAAATGTTGAATGTTACCGCATTGCGCCACAAAAAGTAACAGATTTTTGAAGCAACGTCATATAATTTGATAAGTAATTTCAAAGGCAGTGCATTGTTTAGTCACTCCCGCATTTCTCAGTCAATGTCTTAAAATGGCAACACCAATTCAAAGATTTAAATGAACAGTTTAGATCAAATATATTAGTCAATTTAACTACAGAAATGCCAATGTAATTATTATTATTATATATTTTTCCTCTATATTTCTAGACAGCCCTGAAATGAAATCATATCTTTTTTTTAGACTTATGAGAAGGTTTTAAAAGATATCGCCATAATTTTAAACGCATTTCCTTGTAAATAGAAATGAGAAATTGTCTGTGCCAGTAAATAATTGAGCTGAAGTATAAATACTAAACTAAAATCACTAAAAGGTTAAATAAGATAAAAATCAACATATTATTGAGAAAGTAATTAGTTATGGCTATATCTATTAAAACCAACAAACGTACTGCCCACCAAAATCAAAGCTTGCTATTGTGAAACCTTTGTATATTTTCGCCTCACTTTATTTTTTTTACAAAAACTACTAAAAATTACTACCTTTTTTCCAATATACGGGCCTAGTAGCTAGACACGAGATTTAGAATGGGTAAAACAACATTAGACCGTATTCAATGTATCTTACAGTGTGGGCCGTGCCTCAAGCCGTATGTGACAATCCAGTACAAACCGGTTTGCACGAACGGATGGGCCACGCCTCAAGCCAGTTGTCTTTTCACATAGATATCCCTCACACAAAATCGAAAGCTCATGTCTCGTTATGCAGTCTGTATCATCCTTTTTTGTTACGATCTCCAATGTTGCCAGATTGAAAATGAAACAAAAATCCCAGCTGAAAATTGTATGATTGAAAAATAAAAGTGAGGTGTTTTGCTCAAACAGTTAATTTCCAAAATTATTTGTACCAATGTTTTATTTGTTAGTTTATGAATTATTTTCTTCTACCATTCAATATCTGCATGAACCATAAATACTTATGAAGTGTTAAACGGATTCTTTTAATAAAAAATCTACTATTGCAACGTCATGTGTTATGTTTTTGATTTAAACTCGACTTAATTTGGCTTAAAGTCGGTTTATTATGTTCCTTGACCAATACCCAGATATCCGCCTTACATCTAACCCAATTTTTATTCCCACAAAAATAAAATTGGTACAAATAATCTTATAACCTTCCAGTGGAATAACAAATGTATGTAAATATAATTTTTTAACGGACAGTCTCGCGTGATTTGCCTATTTTTGAACGCGCAATGTTGATCTCTTAGTTATAGTTTTCGTTTTTACAGCTTTTTAAAAGCTTTTCAATACTATGTTGAATTTTTCCACCGACAATACAATTTACCAATTTACAAGTAAAAAACATATTCTCCAAAACAATTTAAATCGAATAAATTGTATAATTTTATTAATCCGAAAAATAACGTTTTACTAACAATAATTTAAAAATCGGCAAATCACTAAGGGTGCGTTCAGACTGTTATCTAACTGCAGTGTATCGCATCCTTAATCTTTTGTGAATCACACGTGCTGTGAGCCTCTTAATGACAATAGCATAGTGTACGGACACATGGACTATCGGGTACAAATGTATGCCGAAAGATACGATTACATTTTTGTTACTACAAACGCTTCATAAAGTACCTAAATCCAAAATCACCGTGTATTTTTTTTAATTATTGCAATTCGTTTATACATAAAATCGTATTTTAATTTTTCAACGTCGTTCTGTAATCTTTCCGTGTTTTCATAATTTGTTTCGTCACTTTATGAAACGATTTTAGATAACAAAAGTATAAAGTTTTAAAACGTGTTATGATTACGTCGAGACTCGGCAAGTCTTATTAGTTTAAACCCATTGAATCGTGTGTATAATGATTAGTTTATATCGAATTGTTTCTATATAGAAATAAAACTTCTTTTTTAAACCAAATAGTTGAGATAAATAGTTTTTAGTAATTAAAAATGATAATCTGTTAGGACTCATTTACTGATGGTGTTTTTGCAAAAACTTGTATGTATGTATTTGTATGTATTAGTAAAATTTNTGTAATCTTTCCGTGTTTTCATAATTTGTTTCGTCACTTTATGAAACGATTTTAGATAACAAAAGTATAAAGTTTTAAAACGTGTTATGATTACGTCGAGACTCGGCAAGTCTTATTAGTTTAAACCCATTGAATCGTGTATAATGATTAGTTTATATCGAATTGTTTCTATATAGAAATAAAACTTCTTTTTTAAACCAAATAGTTGAGATAAATAGTTTTTAGTAATTAAAAATGATAATCTGTTAGGACTCATTTACTGATGGTGTTTTTGCAAAAACTTGTATGTATGTATTTGTATGTATTAGTAAAATTTTATTAAAAACTATTTTTCACTTTTATTAATAAAAATACATAAAATATGTAAATGGTTCACATTTGTACATGGAATTAAAACAATTCAGATGAGACTCAAAGACATAAGTAAATATTTTTTAGTTTTTGCAAAAATCACATGTCTACACTGATAACGGACTGTTAACTAAATTGTCAAACTACATATAAGGCAGCCTTCTTGCTACGAAAACTTCGGTTACTATCTAGAATTAAATAGAAAACAGCGAAATAAGTAAATTGCAATGTCATGAACGGTGGAAAGTAATCTAACTTCATCTTCAAATTAGCGAAAATATTAATTTCGTTTCCCCAGTAGCAGGAACGCCGGCCGTAGAAATCATGATGCGTTTAATCGCTCCAGTCTCCCAAGATCTTCAGATATACCTTATTTTAGTTTGTAAGGCTGATTTATTCATTGATGTGTAATTTTAGAAGGGGCGATGAAGTCTTGTAAGGTCTCGCNGCTAAATTGTCAGACTACATATAAGGCAGCCTTCTTGCTACGAAAACTTTGGTTACTATCTAGCATTAAATAGAAAACAGCGACATAAATACGTTGCAATGTCATGAACGGTGGAAAGTAGTCTAACTTCATCTTCAAATTAGCGAAAATATTAATTTCGTTTACCCAGTAGCAGGAACGCCGGCCATAGAAATCATGATGCGTTTAATCGCTCCAGTCTCCCAAGATCTTCAGATATACCTTATTTTAGTTTATAAGGCTGATTTATTCATTGATGTGTAATTTTAGAAGGGGCGATGAAGTCTTGTAAGGTCTCGCCAAGTTGCCAGTAAATGTATGGGGTAAAGACAACAGAGAGACGCTAAGCGAACAAATTTTGGTTATCTTAGATTCCTTATCATACAGGTCTTGAAATGTTAACGAAGTTAGCGCATCTTTTATACACGAATATTGTTGAAATAAAAGGTAATTTAAATCATAAAATATGGACCTGAATAATCATATTTGTACGTATAAAAAATGCACTAAGATGTTGGCGAATTTAGGAAAAGTATGAAATAGATTGGTGGTTAGGGTAACCAAACAACTCGCCTATGCGTCAATGAAATTTAATGCCCCAAATGCATTTTACTCTCAATTCAACCAAGAACTTTCCGGATATATTTAATTAAGTTATTAATAACTAGTGTGCCCGAAAAGGCTCATGTAATGCAATTTTTTTTCGTGTACATAATATACTTTATCTGTAGATAACATAGATCCATTTTGAAATTCACAGGGTGATTCGTTTTACAGTGAGATTACGAGTAATTTTCTGTTGACAACCCAGTAAGGAGTGCTTCAAATGTTTTTTATGAGTATTTTTAAAAAAAATATATGAGCTTTTAATTATCATTTTTCACAATATCCTGTATTTTAGTATGGTTTTGCTAAATCAAACTAACATGACCAGGACTACTCATACAAAACATTTGAATCACTGAAATAAATATTGTATTCACAAAACGCATAGCACAATTTATCTGTATCGAATACATGTCAAAATTAGGTGTTATTTTTTCTAAAAATATTCCCAAATCATCCTTTATTTGTAAATACCGAAATGGCGAAGGCGCAAGCACACTTAAATACAACCAATCATAGAGAGTTCCATGTAAATTGTAATCTATGGATTTAAAGTCGTTTTAAATATTTTTCTTACAGTNTAGGAGTGCTTCAAATGTTTTTATGAGTATTATTAAAAAAATTATGAGCTTTTAATTATCATTTTTCGCAACATCCATAAGTTCCTGTATTTTAGTATGGTTTTGCTAAATCAAACTAACATGACCAGGACTACTCATACAAAACATTTGAAACACCGAAATAAATATTGTATTCACAAAACGCATAGCACAATTTAACTGTATCGAATACATGTCAAAATTAGGTGTTATTTTTTCTAAAAATATTCCCAAATCATCCTTTATTTGTAAATACCGAAATGGCGAAGGCGCAAGCACACTTAAATACAACCAATCATAGAGAGTTCCATGTAAATTGTAATCTATGGATTTAAAGTCGTTTTAAATATTTTTCTTACAGTGTCATCATAACTAACAGTATTCTATAAGTATTTTTCACCATTAGAATTAAATGCTACGTCATTTTATGTGGCGAAACACATTTTTATATGCACCCTATTTTGAAAAGAATACAAAAAAAATCTCAGAAATTATAACTACCTAAGAACAAATTATTCTTTCAATGATCATCAAAAGGTTAAGTATACATGTAGTAATGTACTTATTGAATGGCGCTGTGGTTAAAATATGTAAATACGACTGTAAAGTTTGATAAATGTTTACTNAAGGAGTGCTTCAAATGTTTTTTATGAGTATTTTTAAAAAAAATATATGAGCTTTTAATTATCATTTTTCACAATATCCTGTATTTTAGTATGGTTTTGCTAAATCAAACTAACATGACCAGGACTACTCATACAAAACATTTGAATCACTGAAATAAATATTGTATTCACAAAACGCATAGCACAATTTATCTGTATCGAATACATGTCAAAATTAGGTGTTATTTTTTCTAAAAATATTCCCAAATCATCCTTTATTTGTAAATACCGAAATGGCGAAGGCGCAAGCACACTTAAATACAACCAATCATAGAGAGTTCCATGTAAATTGTAATCTATGGATTTAAAGTCGTTTTAAATATTTTTCTTACAGTGTCATCATAACTAACAGTATTCTATAAGTATTTTTCACCATTAGAATTAAATGCTACGTCATTTTATGTGGCGAAACACATTTTTATATGCACCCTATTTTGAAAAGAATACAAAAAAATCTCAGAAATTATAACTACCTAAGAACAAATTATTCTTTCAATGATCATCAAAAGGTTAAGTATACATGTAGTAATGTACTTATTGAATGGCGCTGTGGTTAAAATATGTAAATACGACTGTAAAGTTTGATAAATGTTTACTGTTTAAATAGAAACGTGGACACGCCAATGTTGGCGATTATAAAATATTGAAAACTGTAATATTGCGGTCTCAACTGGTTGTTCAAAGTTCAAAAGCGATTTGTAATATAGCAATATTAAATCGATTTCAACAAATTCAATTGTTTTATTAATATTTTTTTGTTTTAACTCTGGCAACATTAGCAATTAATAATTGTACCTGTTCACATTTCATACAAGAAATAGGGCAGTCCAGTCGTTTCAGAAAATAAAAGGTCAGCGCAAACGCAGGTGCGCGTTTAGACAATTGAATTGACAGCTACTCTTATTGGGTTCGATTCCCGAGTGCCGTTAAAATTTATGCTGTGTACGCAACGCACATACAATTAAATAGAAGCAGAATGAAAGATGTTAAAAATTATATCCGAACAAAATCTTTTATTATCCTAAATTGAGCTGGTATCCTTTTATCTATCATTTTATATGACGTCATTCTTTACACAAGGACGAAGCAAGTCTAATGAATCAGTCATTAGATAAATGACATCAAATCAACCACACCTTTAAGATAATACAGATACACTGAGATTAAGCTAATTATGGTTTTAAATTATTATTTAAAAAGAAATCAGGATCGCTGGTACCAAACTGGTACTCGCGTGTTCGTACTCGAGCGCGCGCCTCTATTTGACGTTACGCGAATAGCCCCCAGAAAATGACATTACTGTCAGCTTCAGCAACCCCAGACTTGTAGCCGTTAGTTCTAGGATACTAAGATTTTCCTACAGTCTTAGTAACTACAACAAGGCTAGTGGAGCCAGCCTACATGATTTCCAAAGGCGACAAATTCATTCTGAAACACTTGCGCTTCAGTATAAAAAATATGTGGGTAAACGTATCGTAGAACATGAAGAGAGAGGTATATCTGCTGCACGATATTTCAAGCATAAGGAAAGGTAACTAAATAAAATAAAGCAAGTACTTCGATGAACCCTTTAATTTGAGACTATTTTTATGATAACATTCTAACTGAAAATTGTCAAAAACTAATATCGCCGGACCTTTGTGTTTACAAAATGTTAGACAGGATTGTGGGAGCATTTCAAAAGTAACACAGTTTTATAGTCAAACTAATTATATGTACAGGATCAATGTTATGTAGGCCAAAATTAGTTTTCGTCAAATCATTNGTTATTTTATTAATATTTTTTGGTTTAGCTCTGGCAACATTAGCAATTAATAATTTTACCTGTTCCCTTTTCTTACAAGAAATAGGACAGTCCAGTCGTATGTTTCAGAAAATAACAGGTCAACGCAAACGCAGGTGCGCGTTTAGACAATTGAATTGACTGCTGCTCTTATAGGGTTCGATTCCCGAGTGCCGTTAAAATTTATGCTGTGTACGCAGAGACAATTAAATAGAAGCAGAATTAAAGATGTTATTTTAAAAATTCTATCCGAATAAAATCTATTACTATCCTAAATTGAGCTGGTATCCTTTAATCTATCATTTTATATGACGTCATTCTTTACACAAGGACGAAGCAAGTCTAATGAATCAGTCATTAGATAAATGACATCAAAACAACCACACCTTTGAGATAGTACAGATACACTGAGATTAAGCTAATTATGGTTTTAAATTATTATTTAAATTGAAATCAGGATCGCTATCACCAAGCTGGTACTCGTGAGCGCGCGCCTCTATTCGACGTTACGCGAATAGCCCCCAGAAAATGAAATTGCTGTCAGCTTCAGCAACCTCGGAGTTGTAGCCGTTAGTTCTAGGATACTAAGATTTTCCTACAGTCTAAGTAACTACAACAAGGCTAGTGGAGCCAGCCTACATGATTTCCAAAGGCGACAAATTAATTCTGAAACATACTTGCGCTTCAGTATAAAAATATGTGGGTAAACGTATCGTAGAACACGAAGAGAAAGGTATATCTTCTGCACGATATTTCGAGCATAAAGGAAAGGTAACTAAATAAAATAAAGCAAATACTTCGATGAACCCTTTAATTTGAGACTATTTTTATGATAACATTCTAACTGAAAATTGTCAAAAACTATTATCGCCGGACCTTTGTGTTTACAAAATGTTAGACAGGATTGTGGGAGCATTTCAAAAGTAAAACAGTTTTATAATCAAACTAATTATATGTACAGGATCAATGTTATGTAGGCCAAAATTAGTTTTCGTCAAATCATTCTGCTCCCTTAGTGTAATGAGACTTAACAAAAATATCTCCACACAACATTAAAATCTGTCCAAATGTATAATTTTCTTACAGGTAATAACATCGTCAAATGGCATTAGATGTACAAGCACAGAGATGGTTTGAAATTAGATGTTTTCTAAAGTATCAACATTTTTTTGTTTTATTTATTCATGTTTTATGATTTACAATAAACAAATGGTCGTCGATTTAATTCGACCATACATATTTGAAAGGTGATTTTATAGTTTGGCAAAGTACATATTCCATTTCAGATTAGAAATGGTGACTTTTAAGGGGAGTAGTTGGTGGATCCCCTTGGAAGTTCTCTGAAAACTTCCTGGCATTGAACTTATTTATTTTTCAGTGCGCCTTGCACAACACACCATCCTTAGAAAGTTGATTCTTAGGAGAAATATGACTTACGAAATTATTTTTTCTCCCTAAACAAGTGACTAAATTTTACATCTTTAAAGAAAAACATTTCTAACCAACATTATCATTTGATTTCCCCTGTATCTAATGTATATTAAAGTCTTCTGTTTTGTATAACATTCAATTCTCATACTAAAATTTTACTGAAAAACTAGATANACTTTTAAGGGGAGTAGTTGGTAGGTCCCCTTGGAAGTTCTCTGAAAACTTCATGGCATTGAACTTATTTATTTTCAGTGCGCCTTGCACAACACACCATCCTTAGAAAGTTGATTCTTAGGAGAAATATGACTTACGAAATTATTTTTTCTCCCTAAACAAGTGACTAAATTTTACATCTTTAAAGAAAAACATTTCTAACCAACATTATCATTTGATTTCCCCTGTATCTAATGTATATTAAAGTCTTCTGTTTTGTATAACATTCAATTCTCATACTAAAATTTTACTGAAAAACTAGATANAAATATCTCCACACAACATTAAAATCTGTCCAAATGTATAATTTTCTTACAGGTAATAACATCGTCAAATGGCATTAGATGTACAAGCACAGAGATGGTTTGAAATTAGATGTTTTCTAAAGTATCAACATTTTTTTGTTTTATTTATTCATGTTTTATGATTTACAATAAACAAATGGTCGTCGATTTAATTCGACCATACATATTTGAAAGGTGATTTTATAGTTTGGCAAAGTACATATTCCATTTCAGATTAGAAATGGTGACTTTTAAGGGGAGTAGTTGGTGGATCCCCTTGGAAGTTCTCTGAAAACTTCCTGGCATTGAACTTATTTATTTTTCAGTGCGCCTTGCACAACACACCATCCTTAGAAAGTTGATTCTTAGGAGAAATATGACTTACGAAATTATTTTTTCTCCCTAAACAAGTGACTAAATTTTACATCTTTAAAGAAAAACATTTCTAACCAACATTATCATTTGATTTCCCCTGTATCTAATGTATATTAAAGTCTTCTGTTTTGTATAACATTCAATTCTCATACTAAAATTTTACTGAAAAACTAGATAATATATAAAAAACAAAAGGGACAAATCTTACTATTAGCTACTGACAAAATTTTACATGAAATCAAAACATTTAACATACAATAAAACCTAAAAAATCTGATGCCTACGCTGTAATGAGTTACAATAATTCTTGTAAAGATATAGCAAATTTTTGCAGTCCTTATAATATTAAAAGAAGTTTTATTTTTTCTTTCAAAATTATGGAAGTTTAATGTAGCACATCAAGTCAATAAAAATATCTCTTAGAAAAGCGTATTTGTCAAAGTAGTCATAGTATTGTCTTTCAAAATGTACATATTATAATATTGCAATGAACTCATGGTTAAACCTAAGTTGAAGGTACTTATTGCTCAATTATAATGGATTTTGAATATAACCTTAAGCTGGAGCCAATATAAATATCACAAGTAGCCGCTTAAGGGACCTTCTTGACTTCTGTCCGAACTAAAAGAAGATTAGTCACTAAAATTCATTCTCTGTACAGGTTACAGTCAAAGGTTTAAAACTTATTTAAAAATACTCCAAACAATGAGTCACTACAAAACTAGAGGGTCTACACAACATTTTAAAGAAGATTCAGTTTATACTGTTTGTTTATATTCAAATTACGGCTGTACATTTTATACTTTAATGTGTGCAACTGTTGATAGCAGCCACTTATCAAAGAATGAATTTTATGACACAGAGAATGCCTTTTCTGAAAAGGATTTAACATAAGCCTCATGCAATTTGTTCACAAAGTCAGCGTCATGTTTCAGAAGATAATTGAAAGCTTGGAGCAACTGGTTCCTAGTGAGTGGCTCTGGTGAGGGCTGGACATCCCCGCCTGTGCTAGCCGTGAACATGGTCGGGGGCATCAGCGCCGGCTTCTGCTGAGTTGACACAGTGTCAATCATAGGGTACATGCCAATATCGTCCAGTTTGCTACCATTAAAAGAGCTTACCGTGTGGCTGATGTCCTGAGACTGATTCAAGTATGTGGCCAGAGGAGAGGTCGGCTTTGGAGAAGATATGTGCATCAAATTCAACTCATTCTCCAATGGCATTATGCCATTAGTATCACTTGAATCCAACGGCCCCTTCTTCATACCAGATATCCTCTGCTGACTTGGTTTATCAATAGGAGTCGACTTCAATGGGAACCCACAATTTTGTCTTATTCCTGAATCCAAATTCATGTTGCCATTCGAGCTTTGGGCCTCCTGTGGCGTTACAGAGCGCTGCTGCTTCTCTATATGCTCAACAGAATGTGCAGGATTGCTCATAAGCCTCTGCAGCAGCTGCGGCACCTCCCGCGCGTCCGTCGGACGAGGCCCGAAGATCCCCGGCGACGGCAGTGACGACACCGCCGGCATCTGCGCTGCCGCACCGCTACCAGCTTTCGCGAAGAAGTCCATCACACTCTGCGACGTCATGTCGGGCGCCCGCGACGGAGTCGAATCACATTTGCTAGCAGAGAGACCCTTATTGGAGTTGAAGTCGTCCTGGGCCTTGCTCAACATGCTGAATATATCGACAGGGGCACTAGGTGTTGACGTATTGTATACCGCGTTCTGTGGCATGTTGTCGCCAGGTACTTGCTTCAACGACTCTTTAATCAACGAATTTAGTTTTGTCGCAACTCTAACGCACTCGTCTTTATCGTAGAACCATATGCCGTAAATACGACACTTGGCGTTCCGATACAAAAGAAAAGGTTCCTTCAATTGCAATTCTATTCCTTTCGACACTGGTTCGATTAGGTTATTCGTACTCAATCTGTTCATAATCACTAAACTATGGTACGGTTCACCATTTCTACTGTACACAAACAAAGCACCCTCGATGTTAGTTTTCTCCCATTCGTTCTCTTCGAATGTATAAAGCGCAACGTGGGTAGCACTGTCGATTATTTCTCTAGCGTATGGATCTGCCCTCTTTAGGGCAGCAAAATTCATACGTAGTCCGGTGTCAGCCATTTTATAGCAACAAAATACAAGTTTTTACACAGCGAGCAAGCATCACAGCAAAATGACAAGAACGAATAAATTCGCCATTTTAGAACCGTTCCAAACATTCACTCGGTTCAGTTTTTTACAACCTACCTCCAAAGCTATGTACAAATCTAAGAATTGAATGCTGCATTGATTTATATACATTTAACGAGCAGCTCATAGGAATTTATATTTAAAACCATAAAATATGATAAATAAAATTGTCTACAAGAAAAACAACTCGTACTGAAAATAAAAATCTGAGTATGTCGGAACGTTTTCAACAAAAAAGGCGAACAAATCTACATGCAAAACTTGCAATGAGGTGCAAAATAAATGTTGTGGTGTGGCGGTTACTTCAAAATTTTATTTTGATTTTGTTTTGAATAAGAATAAATGACTAAATAAAATATTGATGATTTTATTGATAAATGGTTTTCTTTATTATTGAATATGTTTCTTAAAAGCATAACCCTTCTTGGCAGTCGGGTAATAGGTAAATCAGTTGACTAAATAGACATATTCTATCAAAATCCCCTTTTCTGCAAATATATATTGTTCACAAATGCGTACAATAAAGCACGAGATTAATAAAACCTAATGTAGCACTTATATAAATAAAAACCACGTAGGCAGATTTTTTCGCTGAGTAAGGAACCCATAACCAATTACTTTTATCGAAGCGGCAATGAGGACGGAAAAAGTTGTCGATGAAGTCCCAATCGCCTTCAGACTTGGCTAAAAATGCTAAAGAGGCAGTCCTGGATAGCCACGAAAACTCTGTCTGTATAACACCTAGCGCAAGCCAAACAAATTTCAATAGGCAAAGTATACTATAATGCCTAAAGTTTTACTTTCCATAGCTAAATCTAAGACAGACAATAGTGACTCCTGTATAAAACTAAAATAACCGACCCTGGAAAGTCCAACGTTCAATATTGTTCAAGAATTTGTATTGTTTAGTTATTGCCTACAGAAGGCAGCTATGTTTCATTCTTTTATTCAATGTAATGATGTAATTTTATCTCTGAATACAGAAAAGTTTGACCTCTGTCGTTTTGCACTTGTTTGAGTTGAGTAAGATATTGATAAATCGAATGCGACATTCCAAGTACCAAGCCAAAGTACTTTATCTTAGAGATGTCAACTCAAGATAATTACCGATATCGATGAAGTGATTGTAAAATATATCATCATCTTCCTGCCCTGTTCCCAATTTTATTTGGGGTCGGCGTCGATTGTAAAATATATGTTGTTGTTTTTATTATTTTTCACAGACTCTTGACTCTTATTATACTGACTACTGTTATAATGCTATTATTTTTCTTTGGTATGTGTACATAGTATGTCAATACGATCTATTTCATTCTTAATCGAAACTTATCCATTTTAATAATGTTTTTTTCTAATCAACTGATTTAACATAGCAGCTGGTAATTAGGGAGATTCTTTGCAATTTAATTACCAACTATAACTTTCACTTAAGTGTCTTGTATTTTTATTTTAAAGTATCTCAGGAATATTGGCTTTCGTTGTGAAAATTGGAAATGGATAGGACAGTTTGAAATTATGTTATATTTTATTTATATCTTACAACTTATCATTATCACAAACTGATGATTTCTAATAAAATATTTTATCGACATCATATAGGACATCACTACTATACGGACAACCAGAAAACGTCAACAACGTCAAATGGTCAATCATTCATTTAAAAGTTTGCGCGTNATAATTACCGATATCGATGAAGTGATTGTAAAATGTATGTTGTTGTTTTTATTATTTTTCACAGACTCTTGACTCTTATTATACTGACTACTGTTATAATGCTATTATATTTATTTGGTATGTGTACATACTATGTCAATACGATCTATTTCATTTTTAATCGAAACTTATCCATTTTAATAATGTTTTTTCTAATTAACTGACTCAACATAGCAGCTGGTAATTAGGGAGATTTTTTGCAATTTAATTACCAACTATAACTTTCACTTAAATGTCTTGTATTTTTATTTTAAAGTATCTCAGGAAATAATCTCAGGCTTTCATTGTGAAAATTGGAAATGGATAGGACAGTTTGAAATTGTGTTATATTATATTTATATCTTACAACTTATCACAAACTGATGATTTCTAATAAAATATTTTATCGACAGCATATTAGTACATCACTACTGTACGGACAACCAGAAAACGTCAACAACGTCAAATGGTCAATCATTCATTTAAAAGTTTGCGCGTGTCAGAGACGGCGGTTCATAAATAAAATAAACGATTTTCGTTAATTAAACATAACTGCGTCTCAGTTTTAAACAGTAAACTGGAATCAGCTCTAGCTTGAACTGGTAAATGTTGGCTGGAAGTTGCGTTAGTTTGTTGTAGTTTGGACACGTGACGTTTAGGCTAAGTTTTAGTAAACAAGGTAGGATGTCTGGTGGTAAAGTTTTGGTGATTGGAGGAGGCGGTCGGGAACATGCGCTGTGCTGGAAGCTGGCGGACTCCCCGTTTGTGGCGCAAGTGTACGCGGCGCCAGGCAGCGTTGGCATCGCCACCACAAACAAAGTGGAATGCGTCGATCTCGACATCAAAGACTATCCCGTAAGTTTCTTATTAGAAAAGTTTGCTTGTAAAAGTATTTTATCCATTTGATTATTGTAATAGGCTTAATGTAATATCGTCCAGAAGAAAAACAGAACTTTTGATTGNTTGTGGCGCAAGTGTACGCGGCGCCAGGCAGCGTTGGCATCGCCACCACAAACAAAGTGGAATGCGTCGATCTCGACATCAAAGACTATCCCGTAAGTTTCTTATTAGAAAAGTTTGCTTGTAAAAGTATTTTATCCATTTGATTATTGTAATAGGCTCAATTTAATATCGTCCAGAAGAAAAACAGAACTTTTGATTGCTATCATTTATTAAAAAAAACAGAAAATAATTAAAATCCTGATCATTGAATAATTTTAACCATAATTTAATGAATTAATTAGTAGGATCTAGTTAATAGAGATAGATATTTTATTTTAATTAAACGGTAATGTCTATTAATTACTTTGAGCCATAATTAAGTACTTTCCCATACAAAATAAAATAATTTTATTGTTCTTTGTTAATTAGAGCATGCACTAATTGCTTTACTTCAAAGAAATACTTCATTAGATTATCATTAGTGAGCTTATCAGTAAGTTATTTAAAGTTAAATAACTATTTTACTGGGTATTTCTTTGACTAGTTTATTTCAAGGTTCTATGAATAAAAAAAAGTATTAAGTACTTTGTAGATCTCTTACAATGTTATAAATTTCTATTCAATTTTTAAGCCATAGCTATTAATATAACTTGTTAGTCTATATCTTTCAAAGATTGCCTTCAAAACACAATATAAAAAAAAACGAATAAAATTCAATTGAATTACTTTAATTACTAGTTTATAAATGTTTAATTTGAATCCCAGCTGTATTTTAGTTTGATTTAATTATTGTTTAGAATAAAGTAAAAATATGAAAATATATTTTTTCTCACAATAAATAAAATGCCCTTAAAAATATTGCATTCTATAACTGATTAATACCTTAAGTAATTACGACAAAACCAAGGAAATTATAATCAATCAAAATACTGTGGTTCATTTTGTTCACATACCTCATGTCACGGAATCTTAACTACCTACATTAAAATCCTTCTGCTTATCTCTGTAAGAAGTGAACTAAATATCTGGATAATAAATTTGTCTAGGAATAAAATAGCTTCTGAACTTTTAAGGCATCCCAAGCAGGTAACATTATCTTATCAATAAAATTATTTACTTAGTACAGGTATCAATATCAATCTCTACTAATATTATAAGGTTGAAAAGTTTGTTTGTTTGTTTGAAAAGGCTAATCGCCAGAACTACCAGACCAATAGATACCGTTAGATAGCATGTTTACTGAGGAAGCCTTTAGGTGACTTTTTATCCAGGTGTGTAGAATTGTTCCCATGCCATTGAAACCGCTGGTGGAAGCTAGTTGCTTGATAAGTTAAAAATCATTCAAATATGATATTTGTGTGTGAAATATACTCAGTTTTTTCATCATATAAATGGTCACTGATTATCTTGTCTTAATTTTTTATGTATTCTATGTAAAAAAATATATAAACAATATTAAGTACATACTACACAAACAAGTTCAAAGTTTGTGTGTTTAACAACTTATTTGTGATTTTTATGGCAAGTGTTCTGTAGCAAGATTTTTTGTGTAAATAAGAACATTCATTATTTTGGTTAAATATATAATACAATTATATTATATACAATAATACCTTTTATGTGACGAAAGAATGTGCGACTTTAACACAAACAAAAAAAATTAAGTATGTGAAAGTAGGTAAGTGAATGCAAAACAAAATAATAAAAATCCAAAATAATTTAGCATAATTTATAACATTTAAGTAATGTATTTCTCAAGATCAAAAACTTGATATTTTAGTAACAACTACCTATTCCCTGCGGTTTCACCCATTTCCCATGGGAACTGCTCCCCATACAACCATAGACAAATTCGGTCCCCTGGTTTGGATAGTTTTAGGGTATAAAGAAACAAAAACAGTTTCCTCTATATATGTAGACTTCTATAGACTACACTAAAAAGTTATATACTTCACAAAAGTGCGTAAATGTGTACCTAATCTTCCCTAGTAACAAACGATGACATACTAAGGTCAAACAGTAAGTGTGAAAGCATTCTTACAAGTTACAAAGTCAAGAAAAAGTATAAGAACAATTTTCGTGCTCCCTAACCTTCGGCTATCGGTATCTAACGTAGATATGAAGTCGATGACCTTAGATTATAGTAACAGTTGTACGAAATGTGCTTTTAATTGACTTTTTATCACGCGGTTACTGTCGTTCGGTTAGTTACCGGGATAAGTACCTACAGTAATAAATATGTATGACGGAAGATGTTGTTTGAGATATTTATAGACGGATGTAGGTATCCGGACGTAATGCTATTGGAGAGCTGAAAAATGCCAACCCCTTATCTAGACCCTCTCATTAACTTGTTCTTTAACTTCATCCAGACCTTATCGATTAGCGGTTGTACAATCTTCAACTTTATCTACTGTATTTTTTATAAGGTTGTGGATGAATCCATGTACTTAGTCCAAAAGACTTCGTAGTTTATAGTACGACCATAAGTCTAGAGGTTTAGGTTTAGGAATCATTATTTTCAACGAAAACATAGAATCCTCGTGGCCATAAACCAAAGCACATTTTTCCGAAACTTTAATATTTCGAACTAGAGGACTTTGTAAATTTTCGACACTGATATGCTGGACTTGGCATTCACAAACAGCAGACAATTTCAGTCCATTAAAATTTGTTGGAGTCTCGTTTAACGAATCAGGTCATACGCGCGGGTGATGCCCTTCACAATGTTTCGTAATAAACTTTTAGGAATCTTTCTGGAAAGCGATGGTGCCTGGCCCTTAGTCATGAGGACACGACCAAGAATAAGTAGAAGGGGGTCTTTTAAGACTTCTTTTTCGCCTCTCCATTAATGCATGTTTGTCATCTGATCAGCTAATTTATTACTTGTGTTAAACGAAATGCAAATAGGTTTTCAACTTGCACTTATATTCGTTCGCCCTCGGATGTTCCGCAG
>NWSH02000525.1:11076097-11095953 GCA_002382865.2 Heliothis virescens | reverse complement strand
GCGCGCCGCGTCGCTGCGCGCGGCGGCGGCGGCGGCCACGGCGGCCGCGGCGCTCGTCGACTTCCCCGGGGCACACTATAGGAAGGATATCGCGCATCGGGCTTTTACCAAGTAGGTTGAATTTCTTTATGAACATTTTGTAAGATGAATGCCCTTAAAAATACTACAGAATGGTAATTAACGGTGATTTTGTGTGCTTTGCGAACTTAATGAGTAGTATATTTCTTTTATGCTTTTATCACTTTATTTGGGTACAATAAAATTTGGCATGGATAGCATTTTTTTTGTTTCATTTTCATATTAAACATTAGAAAATACAAAAAAATCTGACATCTTTTATTGAATTCAGAAGATGTTCAATTCACTCATTTATTTAAACACATCACGTAAGTAATCCTACTTTAATTTCACACATAATGTGCATGAAAAAAATATTTTCAAAGAAATACATAAAAACGCAATGTATTTTGTTTCAGCATGTATGCCTCCGACAAAGAGCGCGTCATTTAATTGCATTCCCGAATCAATAATTAAAACATTCCTAATTAACTGTTGCATTTCTTAGCTTGCATTTATATGGGATATCAAGGGTAAGAATCATTTACGAAGAATCTCGTATTGTTTTGTATGTTTTGTTTTTTACAATAAACTTTTCTTTTTTAACATATTTGTTTGTTTTCTCATCCTTTGAGCATCGCATGTTGGGGTCATATTTAATACAGAATGTATAACCTGTTAGCTAGATCAATCCCCTGTCTGCGTCAGTTGCCACTGAACAGATATTACAAAAACCTCATTAACTACCTGTTTTGGCTACTTGTATATAGCTATTAGTCCTATTTAGATGATAACACATCTTATTTTTTACCCACCATATTTTATGATGACCTTGAATATTGAGCATGGGACTGACGAAAGGGTATAAGCGGCTGGTCGTCAATCGTAAACTTATCCATCAGCTAAAGTGTTATTAATCATTTTGTAGCCTTCTTTGAGAGTTTAACCGCAAAACAAAATGCTTATTATTGCAATACCTACTTGGAAAGTATCCCGAAAATATTGACGTGATTTTGTCTAAAAAAACTAACTTCTGAGGTGACGTCGAAATCTTGTGCACAGACTACAAGAAATAAATAAACATTTTACCCTCACAAAGAATTCCGTACACTCACACAAACGAAATAAAATAGAAGGTCAATGCAAATAAAACAGCACTACACTATGAGTCACAAATATGATAAAATTTTTCCTAAACTTTTCACACTAATCACAAATAATAATATTGTATTCTTTGTTTATTTTCTGAACCAACATCAGTCATTCAAACTAAACCTACAAATAGAATTACTGTACCCCAATTATAATAATAAATAAATATTATTTACCTTCAACTAACTTCTCAGGATCAACGGCCTATCGTACCTTCAAAGCGGTGTCGATATCGACGCAGCCGCGACCTTAGTCCGGGAGATTGAACCTATCGCGACAGCCACACATCGCCGCGGCGTGTTGGGCAGGCTCGGATGCTACAGCGGACTGTTCCAACTGTCAGCTATGGACCCCAGTCTGAAGGACCCCGTGCTGGTGCAGGGGACTGATGGTGTTGGCACTAAGTTGAAGGTAAGTTGTGTGGTTATAAAGAGTGTTAAGCAAGCTCGGTGTTCTAACTGTTCTAACGGACTGACTACCTTGGAATTCAGGATATGTAGTCACATAAAAGAGTGTATGGACCCCAGTCTGAGAGACTCACTGTTGGTGCAGGGGACTGATGGCCTCGGGATTAAGTTCAAGTTAAGCAACGAAACATTCTGAAGACTTTTTTTTTATGAAGACCCTAGAAGTCCCAATTTTGAACTGTGTTTTAACCGACTTCAAAAAAATTAATGATTTTTTCAAAATTTTATTTTGTACGAAGTTAGAACAGTTCTAAATAACTTTTAACCCTCCATTCCAGATCGCGGAACTGATGCACAAGTACGACACGTTAGGGCAGGACCTAGTGGCGATGTGCGTGAACGACATCCTGTGCGCGGGCGCCGAGCCCTTCGCGTTCCTGGACTACATGGCGTGCGGCCGCCTGCAGGTCGACGTCGCCACCACCATCGTCAAGGGCATTGCTGATGCTTGCGTCATGTCGGGCTGTGCTCTGCTGGGTAAGTTGGGGGACTGAGTTTTTAGAGGACTTTCACCCAGTTTCACAGGTTCCAGGTGGAGTTCTAGATAGCTGTCTGACAGACTGCTATAGAAATGTTTTTGATTTTGTCAACTTTTCTATATCATGATCTGACGGTTATCTAAAACTTTGAACTGTGAAATTGGTTCTGAATATTTTCGAAACAGCCCAAATGTTCGCACTGGGATTGGGTACGATAAAATGAAAGTTTCGAGAATAGCATGGTACGGACGTGCCGCTTTTTTACTCGACTTGGCGGAGGCACTGACGTGGCTCCAGATAGAATGCTCGCAAAAGCTTTCATATAACAAAGGTTTCTTTATCAGTGTGCACGTTGGACGTTGCAGAATTTTGATCAACTATTTTTTAATGGCCCAAAACCATGTCGAAAAAGTGGTAGACCCACTTTTTTTTTCATACAAAAATGCCCATGGTCCTCTCTCACTGGTGTTTTTGCATCCACCATAATACATAAAAAATACTACAATATTCTAATATTTTCAACAGGCGGCGAAACAGCAGAAATGCCTTCAATGTACGAAATCGGCAAGTACGATCTCGCCGGCTTCGCAGTCGGTGTGGTCGACAACCTGAAGCAGCTGCCTCGCTCCAAGGAGATCAGGGCTGGAGATGTGGTACTGGCACTGCCGTCCACTGGCGTACATAGCAACGGGTACAGCTTGGTGCAGAAGATCATGTTGGAGACTGGACACAGGTGAGGGAATCTAGGACTTCCTAGCAGGAACTTAATCGGCTCCTGAAGCATATTATATTTCATAAAAAATAACACCAATTTCATTCAGATGCCTTGGTTTAAATTCATTCGTTCTGAATATGTGCCAGCTGACCTAGCAAACTAAACATACCAGTGTCTATTCATAGGACATTTTGCCAGCACCTCTGTAGGGTTCCATAGTCCACTTACCCTTATATTTACTCTGTAGGAACCCTTGTAGTTTTTACACACCTTTTGAGTGTCGATATTTAAATGAATATCTAACTATTACTTCCACAACCAGATATCAAGACCAAGCAGCCTTCAGCACCACAAACAAGAGCTATGGCGAGGAGTTCCTGGCCCCCACCGGTATCTACGTGCATGCGTTACTGCCGGCTATCAAGAAACAGTTAATTAAAGGCCTAGCCCACATCACTGGCGGTGGTCTACTGGAGAACATTCCTAGAATACTGCCTCCGGGGATAAGAGTCAGAATGGATGCCACTAAGTTCAATATTAAGCCGGTTTTCGGATGGTTGCAGGCTAAGGGTAAGTTTTATCTTACATATTTAGTTTTATGTAGCAGTCACAAACTCAATGTCAGATTATATTTTACTTAAAAATAATAAAAAGCAATTTTAAAAAATCGTCAACCTAAATTCAACCTTATCACTATTGCCATAAAGTTTACTTATACAGGTGGATACTAATCCAACTTCAATATGTTGAATTCAGTATGAATGTTCAAATGTGGCTCTTGAAGACAAAAAAAAAATACAATTAATAAAGTAACTTAAAACTTTAAAACACCATAACAACCCTAGCTATCAATCTAAATTCAACCTCATCTCCTTTAATATAAAGTTCACTCTCCCCAAGCATGGTATCAAATTTCGAAATAATTATATAAATAAATCTATTCTATTCTAATTCTAAATAAACATTAATACTTAGGATTCAAACTGTTACCAAGTTTTAGTCAGTCAAATTGCAACCTTATATCTGTTAACAATAAAGTCCACTTCCCCAGGCGTAGTATCAGACTTCGAGATGCTCCGCACATTCAACTGCGGCGTGGGCATGGTGGTGATCGTAGACCCCGTCTGTGTGAAGGAGCTGCTAGAACTTGTGGATGGAGAGATCGCTATTGTTGGTGCTGTCGAACAGATTGGGAAGGAAGGTAAGAATTTGTTTAGTTAAAACGAATTTAAACTATTATTTGGTTAGGCCCATCCTCATTAATGTTTTAAGAAAATAACTGTCTATACCTGTCTGCGACGCTGAAAATATCATATTGAAATTCATTGGGTTTGGAAAGTAATTCCTTCGGAATATGAGTGGAACCATCGAAAATAAGTATACTGAAATTTAAAAATTACATCAGTATATAGTATAGTTAAAATCTCGCTGCAGACTTTCCCTGCATACTTAATTAATGCAGTATGTTTACGTGTTAACCTTAATGATTCCGTTATCGATAATGACCTTGCGCGCGCGCAACTATAGTGCACATCCCTACTCCGATTATGATTTATGACCGAGTCTGCAGCGAGATTTTAACTATACTATAGTAACAACAATTTTAATTAAACGTTATATTCCATGTTTTTATTTGTCTCTTTGGGAAAAAATAAAAATACTTTCGTCTCCAAAAACGGATGTTTCTATCTGACTAAAACAACTAAGTACTTTTATATACACCATCTATACCTCCAATTTTATCTTCCAGGAGGTCACCAAGTGGTAGTGGAGAACTTCAAGGAAGCGATGCACCCCCTCACATCACCGTACGTGACTGGAGACAGGACATCTCCTCAGAAGTCGCTGTCGTACAAAGACAGTGGCGTTGATATTGAAGCCGGCGACTCTCTCGTGTCGTTGATCAAGCCTTTGGCTAGGTGAGTGTAATTAATACCTTAAGTTTAATTAGGGCTTGTCAAAACTCCTTGCAGAGAAGGAGGAAGTTTATTTTTTTATAAGTTTTAGTTTATTGTAGTTGACAAGTAAATTCGTAACAAATTTCAACTCAGAACTTAAATAAGACTAAGAATACATATCAGCAAGATCAAACAGGGCTTATTGTTAACTTTCTTGCTAAAAGTGCTTTCGCTTTCAATGTTACTCTCTGGAGACAGTGCCAATTGTGCCATTGAACCTGGTCCACCTTGTTATAAATTGTTGTTTTAAAAATACCGGGCTTAGGACTAGGCTTAGAGCTTCAACTTTGTTTGAGACGACGATTTATATCAAGTACTAAAGCCGGTACTTTCGTAAGGCCACGTTTAATAATAAGGTGGAGTAGGTTTTTCAATATAAATATGTTTCGAGAATTAATGATTATTTGATGATAATACTTTATGCATTGTGCAGGTCTACATCACGTTCAGGAGTGCTCGGTGGTCTGGGAGGATTCGGTGGCTGCTTCCAACTCAAAGCCGTTGAACAGGAATACAAGGTAAAAAGACATTTAGAAACCTAGGACTACACCTAGGATTTTACACAAAAGTAGGGGTGGTATAAGTTTGACTGCTGTGTGTGTCTGTGTAACTGCAGCTCTTGAATGGATAAACTGATTTACTCGTTGTTATTTGTCTTTGTTGAGCTGGTTTTTAGTCACCAAACCTGATAGTCTTACATATATTTTCCTTTCATCACTAATTTCACATTTCTGTCCAACATCACTTAAAAAACAACTTTTTCTCCCCAGGACCCAGTCCTAGTCTTAGCCGCAGATGGCGTAGGCACAAAACTAAAGATAGCCCAAAAGATAAACCAGCACGGTACTATCGGCATAGACTTAGTCGCCATGTGCGTCAACGACATACTATGTAACGGCGCGGCGCCGCTGACGTTCCTGGACTACTTCGCGTGTGGCTCGCTGGATGTCAACGTAGCGAGGAATGTGGTGTCGGGAGTCGCTGAGGGCTGTAGGCAGTCTTCGGCTGCTTTGATTGGTGAGTTTTTAAGTTTAGCCTTTTATGTACAGTATCTATCTAATTTATTATCGATCTAATGTCAATATATTGTCTATCTAACTACGTTAGGGTCGGCATCAAGTCTAACCGAATACTTTACATGGATATTTTACATGGATTAACTGCTTATCTAACAAAATTCCCCTTTGTAAGCCTGTTTTTCCAACTTTCTGGTTTCTGATTACTCGTAATTACTGCTAAAGATGTTTAAATGACAGCCAAGACCCACCAATTTGCATGAACATGGATTAACTCATCTTGACAAGATGGTCACCTTTCCATGGGGCGTTCAATGTTGTTAACCTTAGGATTGATCGACCATTGCAGCTGTTACTTAGCCACGAGCTCCAATGTTGTGTTATAAAACAAAAATATTAAAAAGGAAGGGAACCCCTTTTTGGAAAGTCGGTTAAAAACTAAAGGTGCAAAGCTAATTTTGTTTGTTTGTATAGGTGGTGAGACAGCAGAGATGCCGGGTATGTACGAGCCGGGAGTGTACGACATCGCAGGCTTTGCGCTCGGCGTCGTCGAACGATCGCACATACTGCCAAAGATCAACGATATTGCGGTAAGTCTATCATTTCATGTTTTTTACTAAGTATTAGTTTTACAGGTTTGAAAATCAAATTTAGATAAGGCCTTGAGAATTGTGAGATAAATTGTCATATAAAAATATTTTTGAAAAAGATATGTTCTTAAAACTTCAAAAAAAATATATAGTAACGTGCCGAATATACATCAAAATGTATAGCTTGACGGTCTTTTTCTAACACTTGCACTCGAAAGCTATTTATGGTGATGTCCTCAGGTTTACCAAACCTATTTTTTATTTTATTTCGAATACTTTCAACAAACATCTACGATGTATTTTTCCACACCAATAGGTTGGCGACATAATCATCGGTTTACCGTCCAACGGCGTGCACAGCAACGGCTTCAGCTTGATACACAAGCTGATGAAGAAGACAGGACTGACGCTCAAAGACAGAGCACCTTTCAGCAAAGAGGGATTGACACTTGGTGAGTACATTATCATACTAATATTATAGATACGAAAGTTTGTATCTTTGTTTTGATGGACGAATTTTGATGAAACTTGGCAGTAATATAGCTTATAGGTCAGATTAATAATATTGTAGGTAACTTTTAAACCGGGTGCGGAAAATAGTTCCCTAGGGAAGTGGGTGAAACCGCTGGCAGAGCTGGTAAACTACTAGTACATTATAAGATGATATACCTGATAGTTATAGTGGTGTTATCAAATGAAAATATATATTGTTGTGTTGTAATATCAAATCGGTTGGCAAAGAAAATGATACATGATACAGATTTAAAGATGCTCGTCTTCATCGATTCATTATCATGGATCGACTCAGTAGCGTCAGACCCTATTGACGCAAGTTCCATTTCATGTTCCTGTCTTTTGACTGTTAAATTAACAATTCACGTTATCCTTGTTATTTTTACTTTGAAAGAAAATCCGTGGATCACTGAATACGACATATGGGCAACTGAAGTACCGATAACTGCAAATTCCAAAAATAACCTTCAACATTTTTCGCCCCCAGGTGAGGAGCTAATAAAGCCGACCCGCATCTACGTGAAGTCGGTCCTGCCGGCACTGCGCAGCGGGCGGGTGAAGGCAGTGGCGCACATCACGGGCGGCGGGCTGCTGGAGAACATCCCGCGCGTCATACCTGACGCTGTGCGCGCCAGGCTTAATGCCCACTGGTGGCATGTGCACCCCGTATGTACTATACAATTACCTCGCTTGCACATTATGTTATTCAGCTTTTAGGTAGCTATATCTTTGTGAGTGTATGAATGCACACACAGCAATGCAAGTAAAGCCACCGCGGTAGATACAGATTTTAGGTCATAGGGTGACGGGTGTTTGGGAGGGGTATGTGAAAAAAATAGTTAAGATGCCGCCATTAAGTTTGGTGCGAACTATACCAGTGTTTCACGACGACCGACTATCTGTTTCATCTCCTCAACCCAGTTACACAAGCAACCTTTAGTAAGAGTTTGTCTAATTATCTAGCTTCTCTGTTAACGCCAACGTTATACAAATGACAGCTGTGATTAAGATGCACAGACGCCAGCACATCATCCTACCTCCTACCTATTTGTAAAATTTGACATATTAGGGTAGGTTGACCTATAATTTCTTCAATATAAACCCTATATCCGTTTTCAGGTGTTCTCATGGATCGCGGACGCGGGCTCAGTACAAGACGAGGAGATGTTGAGGACATTCAACTGCGGCATCGGTATGGTACTCGTTGTCTCACCTGAGGATCAGGCTGAGGTAAGTCATATTTAATTGACACACGATAGTCAATTTTATTTGTTAGGGATAAAGGTCGAAAATAAATGATTGCTGCTTTACTGTGTCAAAAGCTGTGAAGGAGAGTTTGTAAGAATAACTTATGTATGTATTTTTTAGCATCGCAGCTCCTAATTTAAAATATGAAAATTATGTTTTGCAACATCTAGCACTTCATCTAATTTGGCGCGATTTGTGAGCATGTCTTTATTTTGGTGTCATGTTTGACATGATTTTCATTATTATTTTACACCCACAACTGTTCCGCATGGTCTGACCATCTTTGGTACACTTGACAGTTACAGTCAATCTGCCTTTCAAAACTGTCAGCTGCAATCTGCACACACACATTGACACTACATTATTATTGTATCAATTTTTAACTAATATTCGTTTTATTCTCCAGGTGATGAACACGACCCGTGCATTCGGCGCGATGGTGATCGGCAGCATACAGAAGCGGCCGGTGGGCGGCCAGCGCGTCGTCGTCGACAACTTCGCCTCCGCTTATTTTATTACTTCTGATTAATATATTTTAGGGAAAAAACATTAAGAGTCCTATTCTTTACCCGTTATTTTTGTAGATCTCATGTGTTTTAAAAAAGAATATTTTTAAAATTGAGTTAAGTGTCGAGTCAAACAAATTGAGATTTTTAAGAAAAGTTTGATGATTTTATATTGCCATGTTTTCTTTAATCAATACTTGATATATCTTTAATTTTGACTTTGATTCACAGACAAACCTCTCTGCCTTAGATTTTACAATACGAAAGTCATTTAACTCCTGAGTCTCTGGAGACGTATGTAGGTGTTGTATGTGACAGAATAGGTGGTAGGTGGTAAAGGGTTTAATGTAAAACTCTGTAGAAAATTCCGTATTATATTCCAAAAAAGATTAGAGATAAAAATCAGATTAAATATCTAGAAATATGAGCGTTACATTTTTTAAACAAATTTTGCATGTAGGGAAAGTTTGTGTCTCCAAGTATCAAGAAAAAATATGACGTATTGAACACTAGATGCCTAAGATTTAAAATGTAAAAATATGTAGTGTGTATCTTCACCAAGAAATTAATTTCAATCGGAATTTAGAACATCACACACTCGTTTATAATCAAACTTCTACCCATATACTTTAGAAACCATTATTCTCCTTATTTCTAGTGTACTATACGCCGGCATGATGCGTGGACAAGTCTGGGCCGATGACCCTGGAGTTCAAACTGTCGGTTCGGTGACCCGGAAACACAGGTCCTCATGACATGTGCTCGAGACAGAACTTGTCAAAGTTATGAAGGTAAGATTTAGAATCTTTAAAAAAACCATTACCTTGTAAAATCATCAGATCGGATTTTTGTTGTTCCACTGGCACAGGCCTCATACAGAGAAGGAACCTGTATAAAGATAAACAGGTTTCCGAATATAAAAACCCTAATTTTTTTGCTAGTCCTTCTTAGTTGATTGTCTCTCAGCCTATGTAATGTTCAACTGCCGAGAAGACCACATATTTTACAAAAGATACCTTACCAAGGGGATGTGAGATTATAAAATGATTCTTCTCGCGTGATGAGGAACGGGAGGTCCGCGCTTAACTGACCGGACTAAGATTCCATCTATGTTCCATTCATTTGCCCATTTGTTTCTTATAGCGTAATTCTCCGAAGAATTATGTAGTCCGTTAGCAGTCTTTCATTTTTGTCTGAATACACGAATAAATTTTCTTAGGATGTGTGTAGGGCACTCTGAAGCTAGATCCAAGTGGACATGGAACACCAAACTGTCTTCCGTCGCGTGTCGTCATCGCTTCCAAAGGATACCCTGAGACATCCACTAAAGCGGATGCGTTAATCAGTGGTAAAGATGGAAGTTCTGATGCTGTGGCCGACTGTTGTATTTCGTTTTTTCCAAGAAATTTATAAGGAAAATTATATTATTTCGCTAACTAACACGCATGGCACAAGCCACCAGCTTGGGGAAGTTCTTTGTCTAGTAGTGGATTGTGACGACTAGTTCGGATTAATACGTTGGTTTTTAATTTGTGAAACATTGTTTTCAAAGCCATATACGGCTCTGATTGAAAACATTTTTTTGTTGTGCTGGTTCATGTTCCTTGTGATGTTATAATAAAAAGGGGTGTACAAAATGGACTTTGATCCTAGTTTCTCGTACGTACATAATCTCATTTCATTATCTTGAGAAAGATTTTTGTAATAGCTTACACACACACAGACACACAAAAATCTATATAATTTCAATTGCCGTGCCATCTCCAAGGACTAAGCCAGGTGCAGTCAGACGCGGGCATTGGTTGGTGTTCCACAGCGGGCGTGTCGCGCGGCGGCCAACGGGTCGCTGGTGGACGTGGGGCGGCGCGTGCTGCTGGTGTGCCGCGCGCCGCCGTCGCTGCGCGCGGCGGCGGCTGCGGCCGACGGCGGCCGCGGCGCTCGTGGACTTCCCCGCGGGGCACATTATAGAGAAGATATCGCGCATCGGGCTTGTACCAAGTAGGTGATTTTCTTTATAAACGCTATAGGATGAATTGCACTTTAAAGTATTACAGAATGGTACATAATAACGTGATTTGTTCTTTGCGAACATTAATGAGTAGTATATTTCTTTTTATGCTTTACCACTTTATTTGGGTACAATAAAAATGTGCATGGACAGGATTTTTTTGTTTCATTTTCATATTAAACATTAAGAAAATACAGAGAAAATCTGACATGCTTTTATTGAATTCAGAAGATGTTCATTCACTCATTACTTAAACACATCACGTAAGTAATCTACTTAATTTCACACATAATTTGCATACATAAAAAAAAATTATTTTTCAAAGAAATACATAAAAATGCAATGTATGTTGCTTTCAGCATGTATGCCTCCGACAAAGAGCGCGTCATTTAATTTGCATTCCCCGAATCAATTAATTAAAACATTCCTAATTCACTGTTGCATTCTAGCTTGCATTTATATGGGATATTCAAGGGTAAGAATCATTTACGAAGAATCTCATATTGTTTGTATTTGTTTTTACAATAAACTTGTCTTTTGAAATTGATTGTTGATTTTCTCATCTTTGAGCATCGCATGTTGGGGCATATTTAATACAGAACTGGATTTTAACTGTAAGCTGATCAATCAAACCCTGTTCTCTGGAGTTGCCACTGAATAAATATTTGAAAAAACCTCATGAACTAGCTGTTCTGGTTACTTGAGTATAGCTACCTCTATTTTTATCCACCATTTTTTATGGCCTTGAATATTTAGCGCATGGGACTTGACGAAAGGGTTTAAGCGGTATAAGGGTCAATCTTAAACGTAGCCATCAGCAAAGTGTTATTATTTTGAGAGTTTAACAGCAAAACAAAATGCTTATTATTCAATACTGAACCTTTGAAAGTATCCGAAAAGATTGACGTACTTTTGTCTAAAAACCTAAACTTCTGATAAGGTGTACGTCGAATTCTTGTGCAATAAACTACAAGAAATAAATAAACATTTTACCTTCACAAAGAATTCCGTAACATCACACAAACGAAACAAAATAGAAGGTCACTACAACTACGAGTAACCAAATTATGATCAAAATTTTTCTTAACTTTTCACACTAATCACAAATAATAATATTGTATTCTTTGTTTATTTTGAATCAACATCATCTTCAAACTTGAACCTACAAATAGAATTACGTACCCCAATTTATAATCATAATAATAATAATAAATATTATTTTACCTTCCACAACTCCCTCAGGATCAACGGCCTTCCTACCTTCAAAGCGGTGTGCGATATCGACGCAGCTCGACCCTCGTCCGCGTAAATAGAACCCATCGCTACTGCTACACATCGCCGTGGGAGTGTTGGGCAGGCTCGGATGCACAAGCGGACTGTTCCAACTATCGGCTATGGACCCCAGTCTAAAGACCCCTGCTTGGTGCAGGGGACTGATGGTGTTGGTGCACTAAGTTGAAGGTAATTTGTTGTGGTATAAAGAGTGTTAAGCAAGCGGCCGGTGCTTCTAACTGTCGGGCTATGGATCCTACTTCTGAAAGAGCCAGTTGCCACAAACAAGGTCAAGGGACTGACGAATTTGGAATTAAGTATATGAAGTTAAAATAAAAAGGTGTAAAATCTGAAAGAGACCAGTATTTGCACAGGGACTGATGACTACGGCACTAAGTTTGAAGTCAAGCAACTAAACATTTCTGAGGACTTTTTTTTATAATTATTTATGAGACCATTTCCAATTTGAACTGTTTTATTTTACCGACTTAAAAAAAAAATGTACGAAGTTAGTACAGTGCTAAATAACCTTTAACCCTTCATTTCCAGATTGCGGAAACTGATGCACAAATACGACACGGTTAGGGCAGGACTAGTGGCGATGTGCGGAACACATCCTGTGCGCGGGCGCGAGCCCTTCGCGTTCCTGGACTACATGGCGTGCGGCCGCCTGCAGGTCGACGTCGCCACCACCATCGTCAGGGCATGCTGATGCTTGTGTCATTCGGGCTGGTGCTCTGCTGGGTAAGTGGTTACGAAATTTTAAGGAACTTTCGGCCAGTTCTCAAAGTCCCAGATGAAGTTTAGATATCTGCCTACAGATGCTATAGAATCAACTTTTCATATATCATGATCTGACGGTTATCTAAAAACTTTGAACTGTGATAATTGGTTCTGAATATTTCGAATAGCTCAAATGTTGGCACTGGGATGGTACCCACAAAAGAAAGTTTCAGAATAGCATGGCCTACGGACGTGCCGTTTTTTTACTGTACTTGACTTGGCGGAGGCACGCCGTTGGCTCCAGATAGAATGCTTCGCAAAAGCTTCATATGACAAAGGTTTATTTATCTCAGTGTGCACTTTGACGTTGCAAAATTTTAAAAACAACTATTTTTTAATGGCCCAAAACCATATGTCGAGAAAGTGGTAGACCCCACTTTCATTAGTAAAGCCAATGTTCCTTTTCGCTCCGCACCTTATTACAGAGGCAATCACTACGATATTCTAATTATTTTCAACAGGCGTAAACAGCAGAAATGCCTCAATGTACAGATCGGGCAAGTACGATTCTCGCCGGTTCGCAGTCGGTGTGGTCGACAACCTGAAGCAGCTGCCTCGCCTCCAAGGAGATCAGGGCTGGAGACGTGGTACTGCGCACTGCGTTTCCACTGGCGTTACATAGCAACGGTACAGCTTGGTGCAGAAGATCATGTGGAAACTGGACACAGGTTTGAGAGAAATCGAGGTCTTCTGAGCAGGAACTTAATCAGCTCCTGAAGCATATAGTCTGCATAGAATATTTATGATTTGAAGATAAGGGTTCCTAAGCCACAGTTTCTACCCACTTAATAAAAAAATTTAGACAATTCACTCAGATCCCTCGACCAAAGGTTTCAATTCGTTATTCTGAATATGTAGCACTGGCCTAGCAACTAATATACCAAAGTCCAAGTTCATACGGCATTTTACTAGTACCTTTTTAAATAGACGTTATAGGTCCCATATCATTAAATTAAATGGTTAACTGACAAAGTCATCTTATTCTCCCAGATACCAAGACAAGAGCCTTCGCACCACAAACAAGAAGCACGGCGAGAGTTCTCTCCCACCGGCTATGTGCATGCGTTTTACTGCCGGCTATCAGAAGCAGTTAATTAAAGGCCTTTGCCCACATCACTGGCGTGGACTGCTGGAGAATAACTAGGGAATATGCCTCCGGGGATAAAGAGTTAGAATGGATGCACTAAGTCAATATTAAGCCGGTTTTCGGCATGGCTGCAAGGCTAAAGGTAAGTTCTGTGTTTAGAAACATTTGTAGATTTATTGTGTTATTTAGGTTTTTAAATATGAATTGCTGAAAAAAATTACAGAAAACAAATTGAACCTTATCACTATAGCAATTAAAGATCCACCTTATACAAGTGGATATTAATCCAACTTTTAAAATGTGCGTTATGTTCAAATGTGCTTTAGTATGGTGACGTTTCTTGACTCCCTTGAACACATCGAATACAGTTAATAATGTAAATTAAAACTTTAAAACACCAAAACAACCCTAGCTATCAATATTAATTCACAACCTCATCTCCCTTAAATAAAGGTTCACTCTCCCAAGCTCGTATTCAGGCTTCGAAATAAACACTAAACTTGGGATCAACTGTTACCAAGTTTTTAGTAAATCTAAATTCAAACCTTTACTTCCTAAACATAAAGTCCACTTCCCAGGCGTTAGTATCAGACTTCATGCTCCGCACAATTCACTGCGCGTGGGATTGGTGTGATCGTAGACCCCGTCTGTTGGATGAAGGAGCTGCTGAACTCGTGATGAGAGAGATCGCTATTGTTGGTGCTGTCGAACAGATTGGGAAGAAGGTAAGAATTTTGTTTAGTTAAAACGAATTTTTAAACTATTATTTTGGTTAGGGCCATCCTCATTAATGTTTTAAGAAAATAACGTCTATTATGTCGCAGGTCCCATTGTATAATCCGCTGTAACATTACAGCCAGCCGTTAGTCAAAAAGCACGGGCTGTTTATGTATTACGGCGGATTAAACGATTGATCGGATTGAACTAAGCTGAATGAAATTGCGCTGAGAATGCGTTCGGCGCTATAACGTTTTTAATGCCTAGCTGTAATATCAAAGAGTGGTTCCGTTACGCCTCTTTTGGACAGATTTTTAGTTCCCATTTTTAGCACATGCGCGGCGCTGCCTGTCACAACAACAACAACAATGGCAGATCCGAATACAGAAAGTTTGATAATAAAATGTGAAGTTAATAATGGTTTTGACGAGAAACAGACGTGACAAATGTGACTGTAAATATGACTTCAAGGATAAATTTCATGTGCAATGAACAAGGTTTTTTTTTTTGTAATAACCATGGATCCACCCACAATAGTGGCGAGATGCGTGCTGGTGAACGTGAGCCGCCAAAGTGTAGAACGTATCGCAATGCAATTCCAGCTATCGTTAATATCCGCCTAATAAACATAAACCAGCCCTCCTGCTTTTGATACGGCTAGCGTAATGTAATAGGCGGATTATGCATTTCCGACTGCGACATAATAATGTCTGCGACGGTGAAAATCATGCATATTTCAGATCAGTCATATTGAAAATTGATTGGGTTTGGAAAGTAATTCATCGGAACATTAGTTAAACACGAAATGAGTTTATTGAAATAAAATTAAGTTTTTACAAAATCTTTAACTAGGGTCGAAAACGGGAACAAAAAAGATTTATAATTTTTGTAATGTTCCCTTTGGGAAAAGATAGAAATACTTTTGTCTCCAGAAACGGGATGTTTCTATCTAAAATAATCAAGTTTTTATTATATTAACCATCTATACCTCCAATTTTATCTCCCAGGAGTCACCAAGTGGTAGTGGAGAACTTCAAGGAAGCGATGCATCCCTCACATCACCGTACTGTGACTGAGACAGGACATCTCCTCAGAAAGTCGCGCTGTCGTACAAAGACAGCGCGTCGACAATTGAAGGCGGCGACTCTCTCGTTGTCGTTGATCAAAGCCTGTTGGCTAGGGGAGTGTGCGTTTAAGTTGTTTTAGATTTTTCTATCTAACTAGCAGATACAATTTTATTTTCAGATTTGGGCTTATTGTGTAGCTGCCTTGATTAAGAACGCATTTCGTTTTCAAGAACACGGTAAACTCTCGAGAGATAATTTTATATATTGCCTTTGTTTATCCTACGTACCGGCTGTACGTTTGTCTGTCATATTCCACATTTCGTATATGAACCACTTAGAGCGCCTTCCACTAGCGTGTCATAACGGAAACATTCATCGAACGCCTTTGCTGGACAAATCCTAGTGAGAAGTTGCTCTTAGAATTAAACATATTTTTGTTTGCTATGAAATATAGTATTGATAACGCCTTTCATTTTATAGATTCTACTATTTCAGTATTACTAAAAAGGTTATGTATTATGCAGGTCTACATCGCGTCAGGAGTGCTCGGTGGTCTGGGAGGTTTCGAGTGGTGCTCCAACTCAAAGCTGTTGAACAGAAATACAATGGTAAAAATATTAGAACCACAACACTAGAGGGATGTTTTAGCCTAGAACATTTCCAATTTTACCCAAAATTTTTAACGGGTGGATATAAGTCTTGACTGCTGTGTGTTTCTGTGTAACTGCAGCTCTTTGAATGGATAACTGATTTACTAGTTGTTATTTGTCTTTGTTGAGTTGGTTTTTAGTCACCACCTGATAGTCTAGTATATTTTCCGCTTTTACAAATTTATTTCATACTACTTCCGCCACGGTTTCACCCGGGAACTACTCACACACCCGCGATAAAAAGCCTATAGCCTTCCTCGATAAATAGCTATCTAAACACTGAAAGAATTCTTCAAATCCGGACCAGTAGTCCTGAGGTTAAGCGCGTCAAATTGCAGTAACAAACTATACTGTGACTAAAAAAACGTTACATTAAAAATCTACTTTTTCTCCCAGGGACCCAGTCCTAGCTCTTAGCCGCAGATGCGTAGGCACAAAAACTGAAAATAGCCCAAAGATAAACCAGCACGTACTATCGGCATAGACTAGTGGCTATTGTGTGTTAACGACATATCTTATTAACTGGCGCGGGCGCCGCTGACGTTCCTGGACTACTTTCGCGTTGGCTCGCTGGATGTGAAATGTAGCGAGGAATGATTGGTGTCTGGAGTTGCTTGAGGGATGTAGGCAGTCTTTCGGCCGCTTTTGAGGACCATTGAGTTTTGGTGGGAAAAAGTTTTTAAGTTTAGCCTTTTCGTTTTACTTTCTATTTATTGTGATGTATTATCTGGTCTACTGCTCGTTGTCTAGGTCGCAATAGGCGACTGCTGTGCACGAGGTCTCGGATTCGATTCCCGGGCGGACCGAAATCGCTTTTGGTGGGTGTTTAGAAACTTTTACAAAGCAGCCCGGAGTTGGAAGTGGTGATTGATACATCCCGTGCAGTGCGGAGAGCACGTTAATGTCGTCTGCGTCGCGATCTCTCTCCGGTCGTGTCGATTTGCCGTCCCATCGGGTTATGAGAACTGTGAGGGATAGGGAGTGCAACCCTGTGTCTGGCGCAAATGCTTGTGGCGACATATAATAATTCCTGCGCAGCTGGCTTGATTCCTTATATGAGAACAGCCGCCGTGGCCGACATCGGCTAGCACGCTATTCATTATTGTCTATTGTTGGGTTCGCGCTTCCAGCCAAATCGAATTACGACTGAGTATTTACATGGAATTGACTGCTTATCTGACTTCTCTTGAATCCAGTACCCCTTTGTGAGACTGGTTGTCCAACTTTTCTGGCCTTCGACTACCTTAAATACTTACCAAAAGATTCAAAATGACAGCCAAGGCCCACACAATTAAAACGTGATCTTCTGAAACACGTAGGAACCTCGTCATGAACATGACGGTCATTCATCTACGAAGCAGACCTTGCCAAATGCTTTACGGCTAATAATGGCTTTAACTTTACGATTGATGACCCTTATGGCTATTTACTTAGCCTGCAAGGCTCCTCAGCTTTTTTGCATTTCGTCGAGAAATATTCTAAAACCATCCGGATTGGAAATACCTCCTCTTGTTTGCAAATTCGGTAAAAACTAAAGGTGCAAAGCTAATTTGTTTTGTTTTATAGCGGTGAGACAGCAGAGATGCCGGGTATGTACGAGCGGGAGTGTGTACGACATCGCCGGCTTCGCGCTCGGCGTCGTCGAACGATCACACATACTGCCAAGATCACGATATCGCGGTAAGTATTGCATCATGTTTTTTAATAAGTATTAGTTTTACAAGTTTGAAAATCAAATTATATAAGCCTAAAGAATTGTGAGATAAATTGTCATATAAAAATATTTTTGAAAAAAATATGTCCTTATAACTTCACAAAAAAAATATAGTAACGTGCCAATATACATCAAAATTGTAGCTTGACAGTCTTTTTCTAACGCATTGCACTCCAAAGCTATTTTATGGTGATGTCCTCAGGTTTACCAAACCTATTTTTTATTTATTTTCGGAACACTTTCAAATAAACATCTACGATGTATTTTTCCCACCAATAGGTTGGCGACATAATCATCGGTCGCTTCCAAGGTGTGTCCACAGCAACGGCTTCAGCTTGATACACAAGCTCATGAAGAGACAGGATTGACGCTTAAAGACAGAGCACCCTTCAGCAAAGAGGGTATTGACTCTTGGTAGTACATTATAGTTTATAACCTGATAGTTATAGTGGGATTAACTTAATGAAATATGCGATTGTTTTGTACTACGAATCGTTTGCAAGTAAATGGAACTGAAAATTACACATTTTAAGAATGCTCCTCTTCATCCATTTTGTGGACTAGTATCAGTCTCTTTTCAGTTTCTGGCCCTGGTATCTAACAAACAATCTTATTTAGCGCCGTCTAGGAGGTTGAAAAAAAATGTGTTAGTATGAAATTGATCCGCCACGTCAGTTTACGGCAGTTATACCTTGTCTAAAGGACCCTTGCGAGTTTAAGACACATTTTTCCACGACCACGTTTTTAAAGCTGCAATTACCGTATTGGTTCAAACAGTGGGGTATCACGATCACGACGTTTAGGGTGGGGCAACTGTCGGCAGCCAAACGTTTGCGACAAGACCGGAGCACGTGATAGTGAGTGCATATGCACCCACTATTTTATCGATACCCACGTAAAATAATCTGAGTTGTTTTCTCTAAACCAGTGTGAGGAGGCTAATTAAAGGCCGACCCGCATCTACGTGAAGTCCGTCTTGCCAGCACTCCGCAGCGGTCGCGGTGAAGGCAGTGGCAACATCACGCGGCGCGCGGCTGCGGAGAACATCCGCGCGGTCATACCTGACGCTCTTGTGCGCGCCAGGCTTAATTGCCACCTGGTGGCATTGTACACCCCGTATGTTGGAAATTGTTTCACTAACACTTTTGCTATGTTCTGTTGAGGATTTGTATGTAATAGGATGTGGCTCAGAAATATAGTTCGTGTCCAAATTAATGACAGCTTGGAACAAAGTCAAATCATTATCTCACGTTAGACTTTAAAGCACACTTATGAAAGCCAAAAATATAACATAATTATTATTATATGGAATACAAGCACACTTATGAAAGCCGAAAAAAATATACTTTTATATTATATGGATATGATTATTTAGTGGCGAGAAAGATGTGTGTAATAGCACCATTCCATTTGGCAAGAACCTAGGTAACCCAGTTTGTAGAAGATGTCACTGACTACCATTTACCTGAGCAATTACGATACCCTTTGGAAGACTGGTTGCCTGATTATCTGGCTTCTCTATTAACACAAAGTGTATAAATGACAGCTGTGATTTACATGGTAGCAGACACAGCATCAAAATTTCTCAACAGATTGTTCAACCTTATCAGCAATAGTGGAAGGTTAATATTCGATTGGTCAAATTTGACAGATCGGATAGGTTTGGCCTGCTAAGTGCGTTATATACTAATGACAGACAGACAAATTAAATCATACTGAAGAAGCCTCCACCTTCCTTCAACATTAAATAACCTTATATTTTCCTTTCAGGTGTTCTCATGGATCGCAGACGCGGGCTCAGTACAAGATGAAGGAGATGTTGAGGACATTCAACTGCGGCATCGGCATGCGTGCTTC
>NWSH02000525.1:11064569-11076072 GCA_002382865.2 Heliothis virescens | reverse complement strand
GTTGTCTCACCTGAGGATCAGGCTGAGGTACGTCATTTTGAATTGACACGCGATAATCAACTTTATGTGTTATGATTGATGGTCGAAAATGAGTTACTATAGTTGAAATACGTAATCGTACTCGTATGATTGCTGTATGACCTTTTTCAAAAGCTGTGAATGGAGAGTTTTATAAGAGTAACTTTTGTATGTATGCATCAGTATTAGCATCGTAGCTCCTGACTCTGAAAATGATATTTTGCAACCTAACACCTGACTTCATTTGGCGCAGATTGCGAGTATTGTTTGGCTGTTTTTTTGTGCAGTTGACAGATACTGTAGTACAAATAAGTCAGTCATCTCTTGAAAACTGTCAGCTGTCAACTGCACAAAAGACGCGGTGGCACTATATATCTCTATTTGATGTCATGTTTGGCTTGTGGAAATAGCAGTATTTTTCCGTATAGTCGGACCATTTTTGAAGCAGTTGACAGTTGCTGATAGTCATCCATTGAAAACTGACAGCTGTCAACCGCATACACACACTGACACTATATTATTATTGTATCAATTTCAACTAATATTGGTTTACGTCCCAGGTGATGAACACGACCCGTGCATTCGGCGCGATGGTGATCGGCAGCATACAGAAGCGGCCGGTGGGCGGCCAGCGCGTCGTCGTCGACAACTTCGCCTCCGCTATGGACTTTACGAGGCGGATGCCGCTGCTGCCTAAGAAGAAGGTAATTTAGCTCATAATTAGTATGTTAGATAATGTGATTGGTAGCATACAGCAGCGGACAGCATGTGGTAATGGGATCTGCAACATGTGGGCAACGAAGGGTCACAAGTTTTTGTGGGACGACGGCGCTGGAGTGACTCGTGTGTCGCTGTTGCCCTAGACATTGTTATGTACAGATGACATTAGGTCAACCTACTCCAATTTGAGTAATTTTACCAATCAAACATTAACTTTCCGCTATTGTGATTAGGTTGAAAATCTATGAAGAAAGGTACATTGAGGTAGCAAAATTTGTCCTAACAGAACGCGAATACGCGATCACGATTTCCTCGCTTCCTATAATGCGATGCGATTATCGCGAACCTTAGTTAAATCTGTCAACTATTCTGGATAATAATTTGTTTGATTGGCAACTCGTACTGTTATAGTCGTATCGCTTGCTCGATGCACGGCATTTTAAGTTTTTTGGTCTTTGATATTTCTACGGAAAAAAAATGTTTTTCTTTTATCGATGATAATGATATTTATAACTAACATTACTATTTATTCTCAGGTGGCAGTACTAGTATCAGGCAACGGCAGCAACCTGCAAGCGCTGCTGGACACGACCCGCGAGGCGGCGCAGTGCATGTGCGCCGACATCAACCTCGTCATCTCCAACAAGAAGGACGCTTACGCCTTGCAACGAGCTCAGAAGGCCGGAGTACCTTCTCTGGTGAGTTACCAACGGCCTAGCCTTTTGTTACCGACTTCCCAAAAAGGAGGTAGTTCTCAATTTGACCGCGTAAAGGGTATGCTAGGTGGTCCCATTGCTACCACATCAGGATCTGACGATAGAAACCCTGAGAAATCGAAGGTAACTCGGGAATATTGAAACAGTCGGTGGCGAAATAAACATAGCTACATCTATGTATCTAGATATAGTAGGTATCTAGATCTAATCTAGATCTAGATACGGACTTCTAGATCGATGCGCCAAAAAGATTATTTCATTGCTTTTTAGTGTCTTTAGAAGCTGGTAAATTTGAAAACCAGTCTTACTAAGAGGTATCGGGTTGCCCGGGTAACTGGGTTGTGGAGGTCAGATAGGCAGACGCTCCACATAAAACTCTGGTTTTCAGCTGTATCCGGTTAGACTGGAAGCCGATCCCAACAGAGTTGGGAAAAGACTAAGTAGATGATGTAGTGCAGCGAACACAAAAGGCTGGAGTACCATCTTTCTTACTTGTGTATGCCGTTGGCATGCCGTTCGGCACTGCCGTTGGCATGCCGTTCGGCACTGCCGTCGGCACTGTAACTGTGTTGAGGTTATCCATATGTTCTAAAATTATTGTCTTCTCCAGGTATTCAACCACAAAGACTACGCGTCACGGGAAGAGTTCGACCGCGCGGTCTCCGAAGCACTAGAGCAACATAAAATCGACATCGTCTGTCTTGCCGGCTACATGAGGATTCTGTCTTCTGAGTTTGTTAAAAAGTAAGTTTCCTTTACGAGATCTTTATAACCTCGGATGGATTGCTCTATTTAACTTTAACGATACCTAACCTTAACCAGTCGAGAAATGGCAGCCCATTGGTCAAATTTTCAATTTGGCAGCTGTGTGACCAACGGACCAACCTAAGCTTCAAATGTCCTGTTCATGTACAACTTCTAAAGGTACAATCAGTACTTATGAAGAAAAGGTATATAATAAATAGCATATGCATTAGGAAGGCGTAGCAAATATTCAATAACGAACGAACGAAATGGGGTATCGGGTTATCTAGGTAACTACGTTGAAAAGGTCAAATAGGTAGTCGCTTTATGTAAAATGCTGATACACAGGCGCATCTGGTTAAGACTGGCATTTTGATGGTTTATCAGGTAGTTATTCGCACAGTATTATCATATTTATCTATCCCTGTAGATGGCACGGCCGCCTACTGAACATCCATCCCTCATTGCTGCCGCGTCACCCCGGTCTCAACGCGCAGAAACAGTGCCTCGATGCCGGAGACAAGGAGAGTGGCTGCACAGTGCATTTTGTTGATGTGAGTATTGCTTACTTGTTTTTAAAAGTACAATTTACTGTATGAGTTTGTTATTCGTGCTAGAAATTAAGTGTTTTTTGGAGGGGTTCTAACATTGTTTAATGGACGTATCAATATTCCTCTTTTAATTTGGACCATCTCAACAAATGATATTCAGCGCACATAAGTTTACAAAAACTTTTCTATAAGTATGTAAATTAGAAATCTGAAGAATGTTTGATTTTAGTGGATTTTTTATGTGCAAATTCTTAGAATAAACTATTATTGGAACTAACTTTTTTTCTACATTTCATATTCGACTTTACGATGGCGAATTATAGTCTATCCAAATTACATCATAACCAAACAAAACATTACTTATCTCTCCAGGAGGGCATGGACACGGGCGCCATAATCCTCCAGGAGCGCGTGCCAGTGCTGCAGAAGGACACAGTAGAGACCCTGACGGAGCGCATCCACGAGGCCGAGCACCGCGCCTACCCGCGCGCGCTGCGCCTCGTCTGCACCGGCCGCGTGCGCCTCACCCACCACGGCACGCTCATGTGGTACTCCTAGGCACCTCCTCCAATCTAGCTATAGGCTCAGCGGACAAGGGGCAGAGGAGAAGATTTTTATAAGGCACGAGAAAACCAACCTTGACATCATTAAAATAAAGTCGTGCTAAGCTCGAGAGTACGCGAACATTTTGTGTGAAGGTCAAGCTTATATTTACAGATAACAGCAGGTCACCCTATCCGAATCTGTCAAATTTTACCAATCAAACATTAACCTTCCACTGTTGTGATAAGGTTAACAATCTATTGAAGAAATTTGTCAGATTGTGATAAGTTGATGTGCTTTTGTCTGTACTTAATTTGAGTAATGTTAAAGTTGATTTTCTCGTGTCTTATAAAAATCCTCTCCGCTACGTTCCTCTCGGTCTGCGCTGGACCATTCAGTCACATATATCACTATTGTCTGCCTAGCCGTCTCCCAACTGTGTTGGGGTCGGCTTTAATTCTCTACCGATAGCTCAATATAAATATAATATTTGTGAAAGTTGAAATCCATCTTGTATAATCCATTTTGTACCATGAATCACTATTTACTTCCTTTGTGTTCCTATAAAAAAAATCAATGAAATGATTTTCTACATTTAATGTTCCGCAAGTCTCGTCGTTCAATCTTTTCTAGGTTGATATATTAGATTAAACCTCGCCTTATCAATAAGAGTATGAATTATGGCAATACCGTGAGTGCTACAGTGTTGCCATATTTTGAAACCTGGTTGTACCACTTTACTTTGCTTCCATCAAACTGATGAAAGTTTATCATTAAGAAGAAACTTAGGTATCTATTAAGAAATAACTTGAATGCTATGGAACTATAGACTTGAATTTAATCTCAATATTATGGGACCAATGTTTATGTCGTATGTAATATCTATATACACATGTTATACATTCCTATTCCTTAGGAACTTGTGAGTTTATATTTACTTCAAAAATATTCAGTTATCAAAAAAACTTGCTAAGAAAATGATTAAAAAATTAAAAATCTCTAATTGGTTATTAATTTGTATATAAGATTAAAGTTATCATTAGATAAGTATATTATATATTGGTCTGTTAGACACAGTTATGTTGAACAAAATTTATAAAAATCATGCGAAGTTGCTCAAAAACAGTTTAGTGTGTAATAAGAAAAATTTAAAAAGTTGTTAAACCAATTTAATATCAAGTTTTTTTATAAGAATTGTTAAGATAAGCTATAGATTGTTATGTCAAAGGCAGTACTAATAATATAAATCTAAATGCATGTTTATAAATGCCATTTTTAAATATAAGTATGTTAAGTTTTACAGTGTGTTTGAAATAAAACTTTTTTGTATATATTTTNTTCTAATTGGTTATTAATTTGTATATAAGATTAAAGTTATCATATTATTAGATAAGTATATTATATATATTGGTCTGTTAGACACAGTTATGTTGAACAAAATTTATAAAAATCATGCGAAATTGCTCAAAAACAGTTTAGTGTGTAATAAGAAAAATTTAAAAAGTTGTTAAACCAATTTAATATCAAGTTTTTTTATGAGAATTGTTAAGATAAGCTATAGATTGTTATTTCAAAGGCAGTACTAATAATATAAATCTAAATGCATGTTTATAAATGCCATTTTAAATATAAGTATGTTAAGTTTTACAGTGTGTTTGAAATAAAACTTTTTTGTATATATTTTACGTTTTTTATTCTCCTGTTACGTAGTTCGACTATCTAATAATATCACAGACAATATACTATTCTAAACGTATTTTAATTAACACAATTTTAACTCGTTTTTGTCGAAAAATTCAAAACTATATTATAATTTTGCCATTTGCCACAACAATATTAATTAAATATAATTAAACCCTTTAACCGCCAAGCTTTTTTCAGTTGGCGTGCCCCCAGCGCCAGGCACGTGAAATTTAANGACTAATATCACAGACAAGAAACTACTTCGTACTTTAATTAACAAAGTTTTAACTCATTTTTTATAAAAAATGAAATAATATTATAATTGTGCTATATATAATTATGCTATTGTGCCACATAACATAGTGTGTTACCATGATGTGCTACAAAATTCTGTGATGACTGGGTGAATTTCATATGGCAACACCATATTGAAACTTGCAGTGCTATCATGAATAGCCAAGTTGACTCTATGCATTAATTTCTTAACTTTTTTTAAAGTCTTTAAAAGTAAACAGGTCACCTAATGCTTTAAAAAACAACCCAAATAAGTCCGCACCATCGTTACTAAAATATTCATGTTTGACAACAGTTACATGAGCTTTTTCAGCTTGAGCTACAGAATGTATGCCATTTTTCAAAATGTCGTCACATATTTTATCAAATTCTACATGAAACTTCTGTTTATTTAGTAAAGGGACTATAAGATTGTATTTATCTATCTTCATATTTATAGACGATGCTAATTCTTTATTATNAGTTAATTCTGTGATGGCTGGGTGAATTTCATATGGCAACACCATATTGAAACTAGCAGTGCTATCATGAATAGCCAAGTTGACTCTATGCAATGTTTAACTAACTTTTTTTAAAGTCTTTAAAAGTAAACAGGTCACCTAATGCTTTAAAAAACAAGCCAAATAAGTCCGCACCATCGTTACTAAAATATTCATGTTTGACAACAGTTACATGAGCTTTTTCAGCTTGGACTACAGAATGTATGCCATTTTTCAAAATGTCATCACATATTTTATCAAATTCTACATGAAATTTCTGTTTATTCAACAAAGGGACTATAAGATTGTATTTATCTATCTTCATATTTATAGACGATGCTAATTCTTTATTATGTTTGTATATTATCTCCCATTTTAAATATTCTTCTTCCGTTAATGGGTATGGTCCTAATGGCGACCGGTCTGAGGAAATTTCTTTTTTCAAATCATCGATCTCTTGATCTATTTCTTTAGCTAGAGTTATCCATTCGGGGGTAAAGCCGTTGTTTATTAGTACCTGGAAAATATATTTACCAATTAATTTGGTTCTGGAAAGCAACGGTGGAAATAAACACTAATTTATGTGGTCCTAATATTAAGCCTAGAGGCAACCCTCTTTCTTAAAAGTATTTTTTCTTTCTTTGTCAATTTATGTGGCATTGTTTTCTAAAAAATATGTTTTTGGTAGGTCAGTGTTCATTTGTTCTTACCTCATTTAACTTATGAGTTGTAAAATCAACATAAGGATTATTATTCTGGTTGTTCAAGGGCTTTCCTTTGCCACTTAAATTTTCAAACTCTCCCTTAGACATAGATTCCTGAATTAAATCCTCAACTAGCCTATCGAAACCGTATTTTGTTTTGATATCGTGTTTCTTTCCATACTGTCCTTTTTTCATTAGAGTTTTGTCAGAAGCAATAGATTTTTCAATGCGGTGTTCCATTACGTTTATGGCAGCTTTCTGGGCACGAGCCTGGGCATACTGTTTTTGTCTTTGGANTCGGTCTGAGGAAATTTCTTTTTTCAAATCATCTATCTCTTGATCTATTTCTTTAGCTAGAGTTATCCATTCAGGGGTGAAGCCGTTGTTTATTAGTACCTGGAAAATATATTTACCAATTAATTTGGTTCTGGAAAGTAACAGTGGAAATAAACACTAATTTGTGTGGTCCTAATATTAAGCCTAGAGGCAACCCTCTTTCTTAAAAGTAATTTTTATTTCTTAGTCAATTTATGTGGCATTGTTTTCTAAAGAATATGTATTTGGTATTGTCAGTGTTCATTTGTACTTACCTCATTTAATTTATGAGTTGTAAAATCAACATAAGGATTATTGTTTTGGTTGTTCAAGGGCTTTCCTTTGCCACTTAAATTTTCAAACTCTCCCTTAGACATAGATTCCTGAATTAAATCCTCAACTAGCCTATCAAAACCGTATTTTGTTTTGATATCGTGTTTCTTTCCATACTGTCCTTTTTTCATAAGAGTTTTGTCAGAAGCAATAGATTTTTCAATGCGGTGTTCCATTACGTTTATGGCAGCTTTCTGGGCACGAGCCTGGGCATACTGTTTTTGTCTTTGGAAAATAGTTCCATGACCGTGGCCTTCATAGCTGAGGTACTGTCGATGTTGTGGTGCTGTGTGCTGAAGAAAAATATTAATTATTGGCATTCATTGTATTGTTAGGGATTATGCACATTTTTATAAGTATGTTACCTGTATATCATAGACAACTTTCTCCACTTCCTCTTTATTGCTAACTCCAGTATTATGCTTAGTGAGGGTCCTGAACGCATTCTCTACGGCCACAAACTTGTCCATATCTGCCTCCGGTGACCCAGAGTCTGGGTGGTACTTCTTGGCAAGCTCCAGGAAAGCTTGGCGGACCACATCTTGTTTGGACTCTAGAGGAATTTTAAGAACACGGCAGCATTCCTGGAAGTTTTCGTTTATCAGTTCCAGTAGTATAGTTTATATTTAACACTATGGGTCTCTGATTTTTGAATACACGTTGGAAACTTACCGCAAGCTTCCTTTCTGTAGCTTTTGAAGTAATTGATCTTGCGGTTATAAAATTCGGGCCAAAGTAAGAGAGAGCCACATGATCGACGTTTTTAAAAGTACTAGTTAGTAATGCCTTGTTATTCATTTTGTATATTATTTATTCATATTTTTGTTACGTGTTTTTGTAGAAAAATACACCAATATTTTTCATTGTCAATGTCAGTTTACCAATCAGATGGTTTTGACACTATCATCTGTGTTTACGAAGTATTTTAACTCCAATTGAGAACTTTATATTATAATAAATCTTTGAAGACAACTTTTAAGTACTAATGGCATAATTAATAGGTGATTTTAAAGTATACAGGTATTTTTTAAATGTGCTCTATACAAACAAAAACAAAGCTTGAAACATTTACAGGTGAAAAAGAAAGCAATCCTTGTAAAACGTTCGATAAAATTGGTATAATCGATATCAGAATATCGATGCAAGTGATTCTATCTCAATAATTAATTATTTATGTGTCGAAGCACTCACTCGCACTCACGCATATACACAAATTAAAACAATTTTAGTTTTTTCAGTTACACCTGTTCGTAACAAATTAATGGTCATAACTTTATTTAATTCCTGTTCAAATCGAATTACTATCTGTTACGTGTATCGATACTTTATTCTCTTGGCATAGCAAACTGGCCAACACTAATTCGTTGACATTTTCGGTAGAAAGCGTAAAATTAGCGTATTTTTGTGTTGCGATTAATTAACGCGCCGTGTGACTATTGTTAATTAGATAGTGATATGTGTATGGAGTGTCGACTTTAGAGATTGTGTGCTATTTATTTGTGATACATAATTGTATGTGCTGACATTATGGCATTCACTGCGGAAGATGTTGCGAGACGCTATCCAATTCACTGGTTAGTGTGGAACAATCAGTTTGAAGAACTAAAGTCGCTATTGACCGCTAATAAGGTATACTACAACAGCTTACTGTGTGTTTAGCATGATTGTTTTCTTACTTTGTGCTGCCGTTTGAGGTTATAACCGGGTCTGATCCCGGCTATTGAACTATCGTGGGTGTTTTGCTAACGTAAAGAATATAAATCTTTTCTTTCTAGATCTGTTTACTCAGATAAAAAATAATAGCTGTGTGTGTCGGTTTTTACTGTGTTTATTGCCCATGACCTTCTAGATTCCTAACAGTCAGATACAAGGAACATTGAGGTCGTAATTAAATAGAAAAAAATAAACAATACGTAACATTTTTCCAATGCACATATTAATTAAATCAATTAATGCTACTTGTAGTGGTAACATGGAAAACATCATTGTTATGCCTGAAAAAGTATGAAGTGCACATATCAATAACAGATAATAAATGAATCATACATAACACAGTGGCTGAGTCACATAGAAGTTCTGATTAAAACCTCCATGGTACTTTATAATGGCAACATTTTGTAATTAAAATTTCAAGACGTTGGTTAAATTACCCAAACTGGTACTCAAGGTGATCTGAAGCCAGACAGGACATAACAATCTCATTATGAGGAAACCTTAGCAATTAAATTGAAGGTTGAAAACCAATGTTTGAAGCTACACCTAATATTCTTTTATTTTAAGACAATATTTTCTACATTTAGTCTGTTCACTGGAAATTGGATTATAATGTAGGAATCAATATATTATTTTCAATTGAACTTTGTTGTTTGGTTATAGAATTCAGAATAGATTAGCTATTTGAATAACAGTTAGCTATATTTAGCACTATGTTTCATGTTCTGAGAACCTCACTGAATAAGTTCTGATAGACAATACCATAGTTTGTAATGGACCTATTTGTTATGAATTAACAAATTATATACACAGCATAATATTTTCATTAATATTTTCCTTATGAGAATGAATTATAATAATTTCCTATTGAATTGCAAATGTAAAATGGTGTTTTGCATAAACATAACATTGATTTATTATCAGTAAACCTATGAATGAATCATTCAATCTAATCTGAGGGCTTATCAATGGCTTGCAACCTTGTAGCTTTGATAAATATTCATTCAATTGCTGATGTTATTGCAAAAACAAAAGGAATTTATTGAGTGAGCTGCAGGTTTAATCATCTAACGAGCCTTTGTATTTAGTTTTAATCAAAACCAACAACAGTTGGTTACGTCTAGCTGAATTCCCACAATGCTACTCAGTAACAACTGACACACCATCTTTACTTCCCTTCCAGGCAATAGGGTGAAATATTTTTTATTGTTTCTAAAACCCTACAAAGCAATTTTGGTCCAACCCAGGAAACAAACACAGGAATGTTTTCATATTTGCTGTGAAATAGAATGTGGAACTATGGAGTTACATAACTTCTTCTATGTTTAAGCATCATGATTTTCCCATTAGTAAGAAGTCATTTTCTAGTAGCCTTTAAAAGATGAACTAATTGGCTTATGATATGGTTCCTTCTAATCTTAAAATGCTGTTTACCTAACTGTATATTTTACACCACATTAGTAACAAGGATGAATACCATTACCGGTTACATCATAACATGTTTAGCAAATTAACTTCAGTTAGCGAAATTTTCACGCCATTGCCTGAGTGGGCGATCGTGCGCTCGCGCAGCTGCGAACTTACGAACGGAACACCTTTGGTTTGTTACAGCCATAACTATAACATATGTGGGTTTATTGCTTCCGCATCTATAACGGTTAATGTTAATCTTTTACAGTTAATAGTTTTCAACAAGGTCTGGTTTGTTTAGCGTCTTCATAAACATGGAGCGTAAGGAATCCACGGCAAAACCACGACTAATCTGATTTAAGACGCCTAAAAAAATTCGGTCGAATTAAGAACCTCCTACTTTTTTTGGAAGTCGATTAAAAAGGGGGAAAAAGGCTAAAAAAATACGGTTGAATTGATCACCTCCTCTATTTAGGACGACCTCCTTTAAAGACGTCGATTTTAGTTGATGATGAAAATATTCTGAGCTGCCTTTCAGATTGGAATCTTTGCAGGACAATAACTGATAGCCAAAACGGCAACGACGTTGTCCAGATAGCTATTAACAACCGCGTCTAGACCATTTGAGATCAATGTCCGCGAACCATGAAGGTTGCTACAAAGGTTTTAATCTCCAATATTTTGTTTCCAGGTAACACAAGAAGAGCTAGAATCCAAAGACTGCAGGGGGCGTACTCCCCTGCTACTGGCGGTGACACTAGGTCACTTAGAAACGACGAAGGTGCTCATAGAAGCCGGTGCTGATGTTAACTGCGAGAAGGATGGGTGGACAGGTAAGATAAAAATGATTATAATAGTTTCTGATAGTTTTTGAAGGCTTTTGGTGGTACCTGCCGCATTCTACCGAAAAAACTACGTGTAGACAGGCCCACACTTATAATTTCGTCACTTCTGTACATGCTATTTGTTAATTGAATCCCAAAATATTTAAAGATACTTTTTAAATAGTTTTAGAAGCATTGAATAATCGTGTGGCAAGGAGCGTTGAAGCTTACGCCTATAATGTCACTTGAATGTTATTCCTAAAATGGGGTAATCATGTGCTAATCGCGCCGTGAAGCTTAGCCCAATCAATTATAGTTATAATGCCAACTTTATCATAACATAATATGTATGTAGTACATATTTAAATTTTTTTTTTTTATTTGTTTATTTATTTTATTTGCTTCAGGCATCAAAGGCCCATAGAAAAATACTATACATAAATATTACATACATTG
>NWSH02000525.1:11035535-11045870 GCA_002382865.2 Heliothis virescens | reverse complement strand
TAAATAACAATATCCAATAATTTCCACTTTAATCAATTTATCGCAACTCAAACAAAATTAATACATCCATTAAATATTTTCCAATAACGTTAATTTGATAGAAAGCTCTACAGTGCGTTTTATAAATTAATATTAATTAAATATAGAGCATGATTTGTGCTTTCATTAAAGTTTATTATTTTGCAGTCGGTTGTAATCTTGTTAATTAAAGTGCATTCGTTAGGGAGGGAATTAATCAAGCAGTCTGTTGTAAATATTTCTGAGTAAGAATTTCTAACACTGAATAAAGTTGTATTTGATTATGTGACTTTTTAAAAAAGAAGTAATAACAACAGTTTTTTGAATATTAATCGAATTCCAAGGTACTTTGTCGTGACGCAAGAATCATAAAAAAAATACATATACATATAGGAACAGACAAACGTGCGCGTTTTTTTTTAAATATACTTACTACCCAGTGTATTTAATAGATAACTTGCTGTGCCACACTAAACATCTATTAAAGGGTTTCCTAGCGAAATCTCGCTAAAGATATAATCAAACAACTCGCGTATATTCACAAGAAACGCAATATTCCAAGTGCCCTAAGGGCATCATATTTAGAGATAGTTACCACCCGATTAGAATTTGTTCACGAGTGTACATAATATTCTACGTTAGTGTGCTTTCTAAAAGCTGTACCTACAAGTATATTCTGTATAGGACATTTGGTTTATGTTACTGTACCCATAAAGCTTAAAGCTAAAAGCCATTAGGTAATGCCGATCCGGATGGGGTAAAACATACGCATACGTTGCTTTTGACTGCCTCTCCCGATTATTCTCCAACACGAAAACCCGTGATAACAGAACAAAGCCATAAGTGGATATGTGTGCAGAATTGAACTTGAACCTGAAGATTTTATTATAGCTTTGTAAACGTTAAAGAACCTGCTTTGATATGTGTGAATATAAATGCCATGAACGCGGTCCCAACAAATTTCCATTCTTAAACTTATTAGAGATAGAGTATCTTGGCCACGTGCTCAGACACGATAGATACGAGTACGGACTGCATAGCTGATAATGATGGGCAAGGTGGAGGGTAAGAGACTCGCTGGATGCCGCAGGAAGTCATGGTTGCGGAACACACGGAAGTGGACCGGCATCGCCTCCGTCGAGCGGCTATTCCAACTGGCTATAGACAGAGAGGAGTACAAAAGGCTGACGGCCAACCTTCAGGAATGAAGAGGCACCAAAAGAAGAAGAAGAAACTAATCATTTACAATGTTCCCCTTGCCCGCCATCAACATGACCGCACCCCACGCATAATGACTGAATCGAAACAGCAAATAAACCGTCGCGTGCGTATAACGTATACGGTAAATAATTCATAACTTCCAACAATTGGGTCAAGTTCGTGCGTGCGCGCAAGTCTTCACGCTGTCTGCGAAGCGAGGGGAAAAAATCATTTCCAGGAAAACGGTGATTGATGCATGCGCTTGCGATGTGTTTGAGAAATTTGTGAGTCAGTGGAATGCTGTCTGCCATTCATGTTATAGACGAGATGTCTTTCTGAAATCGTGAATGCTAGTAGAAATGTAACTGAAGTATGGAAATGACATTTAAAATCTATATACGAGTATCATCTTTACTGAGAGTACTATCAGTCACGTTAAACAGGGTTAAACGCTGTTGATTTCTGCATCTTTTGTAGAAGTCTAAAAATATATTTTTGAGCTTCGGCTTTCTTTATCTGAGTACACTTATGAACTAAACATCAGCCAATATAAAAGCGAATAGGTACGCTCTTCTCTTTAAATTCATTCAAATCTTTGAATTCAGACCTTTTCATTTAAATTGATAGTATTTTCGCATTGAAAGAAAATAGCTGTCGGTTTTATAAATAGCTAATGAACAGAATCCCCTGTTCGTTCTTAAGTAGGTGTATTAGGTACCTGAATACTACTATTAATATAATTATCCATGCCCAAGTTAGAACGGTGTGGGTGCCTCAATATAATTAGGTTCTTTTTGAAAATAGCTCCACGTGTAAGCACATAACTCCGTTACAGAAAAAATAAGAAAATATTGAGAGCTTATTGCGTTTATTTTTAAATATGATGTGATTTATTCACGTGGGCTTTCAAGTTTTACTCTTCCCTATAATGACATTATTATACAAATAATTAAGAACTGCAGTGATTGTCTTTACCTATGTCTATCGGATAAACTACAGAATGGATTTTCACGTGGTTTTCACCAGAGAGAGATAGTTTTGAGGTAGGTTTAGGTTTACAATTTGTACTCGAAGTTAGGGCGGTTTTCAGGTCAGAAAATGTAAAGTATTGTAGAGCTTCACTCCATCTATGTATCTACATGTACAATATTTACAAAATTACATACGAACACATAACATTTATTCAATAACTATTAAGGAAATTAATACATCAGTCCAACACGCGATTTTCACTAATCGAAAAAAGTCGTATATTTGCGTGCGACATTATTAATCGATACCGTTTCACATGCGACATCGAGAAACGATTTATGGCTGGTATCGATTTTATTTTATTGCTGTTTTAATTGTGATACTGCTTGTAATTAGGAATGTTTGTCATAAAAACTGAAACGTGAAACACGTAGGCTTGTAATTATTGCAAACTAACAGGGATTTATTTTTATTGTGGCATAGGTACCTACATAACAGAAAAAATACATTAAAAAAAATTATGAATTACGGATTTCAATTTTTAGACACATATCAAGGTGAGTTAGTAGGTATACCTACACATAATATATTGACCGGGTAAGTAGTTAGGTAAACGAAATGAGATTGAAAAAGAATGTGTCGTTTTCATCGCGGTCTAAAAATCCATTACTGCCTACTGTACGAGTTCTGCTTAAAGCACTAAGTGATAGAGCGATGGACGTAATCCCATGGGGGAGTAACGGCTATACCTAAAGTCCACTATGTGACAAGGATTACTGCTGAGCTATGTGACGTAAGTGGGTTAGTCTGGAGTCAGTCTTCATTTAGGAACGTATCCAGGGTAGATTGTGTTCTCTCTGACGTATCTCTTCCCTCAGTGTTGTTTCTGGAATTTTACGAAGTTCTTGGGAAAGAGAGATTAAAGGGATTCGAGCTTCCTAGAACTGGTTTCAATAAGGAATCCCTAGAACATTATTCTTCTGTTCAAAGTTGGGTTTTTCTTAGTACGGATTTCTGCCGGAGATTGCCAAGTTGATGGCAGAAGTTAATCTTGCTAATGAAATGAGATTGTGCTTATGATGTAACCCAACTATACTTTTAAAGAAAAATGTACAGACGACGGCAGGTCAACGTATACGAATCTGTCAAATTTTACGATTTACCTTTAGTGATTTACCTTGTTAGATATAAAGGCATTTCATTTATAATATTCAATTTCCTTCTATCTTATTCGAACGCATAACATTTCGGTTTAACTATAGAATTTCTACCAAGAATGGTTATATAACCAGCAATTCTCAAATAATTGTTTTTAATAAAAACTGTTTTATCGTCTCGGCCATTAATATTTTTATCGGCTATTGCCGTCACCGTATTTATGGATATGACTCAGTTCGTTGCTACCTGGCTTCATGAACTGACGGAATAAAGCCGTAAGTGTATAAATGGTATACGAATGTATGTTGAGATATGACGTTTTATGTCCTAGGCGACTGGGTTATAAGTACCCAGACTAGGAGTCGGTATTGGTGGTCGTAAATATGGAAATACTTATGTCAAGTTTTAGCACGAATGTCCTAGATTAGTGCCATTTTGGTTAACCTACTTGTATAAGTTATTTACCTTTGCTAATAAAAGTTTTTAGTATCTCTCGTAACTTCTCAGTTTTTAATCTACGCATTTTGATATCCTAATTACCTGGCTAATTTCTTCGTTTTTTCTCATTCAACAGGGATTATTTTAAGTAAAAGATTAGACAGGACTAAAATTACTTTCGATATTAAAAATTGCTCTTACATACGACATAGGAGCTATGTTTGCTTTGAAGGAAGGCGATATACTTAGGACAAGGGCTCTTAGAAACACGGTGCACAATCATTAATCACCGCGGTACTCTAAACGTCAAGAATGCGCCGTGCTGTGGTGAAGGGCTTTAGGGCGCGACTACACGTCCGACTGGCAAAACTAAATGGGTACAGACGCTAGTACATCAAACTACCTCAATCTGTCAAATTTCTTCAATAGATTTTCAACCTTATCACAATAGTTGAAGGTTAATGTTCGACTGGTAAAATTTGACTGATTCTGGTAAGTTTCCCTGCTGGTCGTCCGAAATATTGTGATTTAGTGAGTCTTGCAGTAAACTTTGGGGACAAAATTGTTTACTGTGTTGGCTATCTTTAGACACGCCTAATTATCGCAGACATCTTAGTTTTTGACGTGGGTTTGACGACATAGTTTGGAATTTACGTCAACATTCTATCTCTTACAAGAAATTGTTGGTTTGACGTCAACTTTTCGTTGCCTAACCTGGACGTCAATTTTTAACCGACTTCCCAAAAAGTAGGAGGTTCTCAATTCGACCGTATTTTTTTTTAAAAAACGAATTGTTTCACGTCAAAGCCGGATTGTCGGATTTGAGAAAATTCTGACCAGATAATAAGATAAAGAAGTTTGAAAAACCCAATAAAGCGGATTATGAGAAAATATCTCAATATCAAAACTGCAATCGTGAACGCTTAAATTAATCGATTAACTTTAAATCGATGCCAATAACAATACCTTAAGAGTAGAGAGTAAATCGATCACTCCTTATAGGTTTAGCACGTTTGAATAGTCATGGAGTCCGTACATTAGTCTGTTATCTAAAGTTGTTGGAATCGAGGCATTATTTAGGTTAATGCTAAGTTCGTGAGACATCGGCCGGGAGTTATGTGCCGTCAATACTTAGATACTGATACTGCTAAAAGGTGAAACATTTAACTACAGTCTGTTTCATATTTAATAGGTTTTTCACTTGTTTTTTTTTCCTACTGCGTCTTTGTGCGGTTAACAGCTAAGACAGGGGTTACACGATCAGTCTGGCGTCAGTCCATTCCGTCAGTATGGTTCAGAATGATGGGAGAATGATCGTGTAACCGGTTGGTTGACGGACTGAAGGTCCAAAATGTACCGTGTTTTTTGTCCGTCAGTCTTTCGTCAGTCTGAGACTGATGCCAGAATGACGCCAGACTGATCGTGTAACCCCTGTCTAACAGTTTTAAAGGGGTGACTGAATGACAGGGACTGCCAACTGCACCAAAAAATGGTCAGACAATACTAGCATAGTGACAAATAGCTTAGAAACAGAAAAATCAGGTCACATGAAAACAATTGGGGAAATTATAGATTCTCAGAATACTACAAAAAAGATATACACATGTTCACGTGTTTAAGAAAATTCTCCGTACAAAATTTTCTAAAACACGTGTTGAACGTGTGTTTAATTTCTGTTAATTAATTAATACTTACTTATATAAGATAATACGTGTCTGATATTTTAAGACGGCAGGTATTTGAAATATTAAGCCTAACACATGAATATGAAAAAGGTACAACTAGTGTCGATGTTAACGGAAATGTATGTAATCCGTCATTGTATACAAATCCTAGGAAATGTATGTAATTCCTAAAATAGCCCGGAAATGTGTGAAATAAATTATATTAGACACATTTCCTAGGAAATCTATACATTTCCTAAATAGCAATCGGAAATGTGATTTTTGACGCTTTAATTAGTAAGATAATATGAAAATATATTATGGCACTCATTTAACGGGGCAGTTGTGATTAGCAGTTACGTGTGGGCAGTAACAAATCGGAATTTGTTGGTAAGAAATCTCATTCTAAGCAATTCTATAAACAATGAGGTAGTAAAATGCAAGCAAGCAGGCAACATGCAATCAAGCATGCATCATGCAGCAGGCATGATTTCTGTCATGGCTCCGGTGCTGCGGGGCTCCGGCGGTCCCACGCGAGTTTATCGTCGCAGATAGCTTTAACGCTCACCACCTTAGCTTCGGCTTGCTGGCCGGCTGAGCCGGCCAGCCTCAGCCGCGGTGGCGAGTGTTACAACCACCTGCTCCTCAACTCGCAGGCCGCCTCGCCTCTTCGCGCCTACGCGATTTTGAATTACACTCTAGGAGTAGGGCAGACAAGACTACGTGGAGTCGGATTTACAGCGATTCGTTTTTGCCATTAAAGCCTAGTTTATGACAAACTTTTTATTACAAAAAGCCTTCTTTTTATACATTTCCTAATACGATATAGGAATTATATACAATTACTAGGAAATATATACATCTCCCAGGATATGTATCTATTACATAATTTTTAAAACAATATTTTATACATTTCCTAAATAGCTTCGGAATTGTATACATTTCCTAGGAGTTGTATGCAATTCCTAGATTTTATACATTTCCGTTAACATCGACATTTTTAATTAAGGGTCACATAAAATTACAGAGATCAAGCGTCGGGTCAAACATACAGACCTCGTGCGTTTTATGTGTTTAATAATGTTTGCGGACTTTATGAGGTACTGGCATTTTCTATCATAAATATGGTATTAGCTATTTATGGTGCCAGTGGACAGTTTTACACAAGTAATAGATTTTATGAATTTATAGGGGTGAAGAAAAAAAAGTGACGTTTGCCGTTTGGCGCGGAATGACTAGAAAATTATATGCAAAACTACTAATTTAATAATAGTGATGTTTGCTTGTATGAAATATCTGGCATAATATACCCTGGCATATTATGTCTGGCATAGTTTACCTGAATTATCTACAGAATAACAGGATCAAACCATAAGAAACGTTAGACACAGAAAGTATCAGAATAGCATAGTGCAACTCCTTTTTATCCAGGTGCGCTAAGAGGTGGCCTCAGAAACCGCTGGCAAAAGCTAGTATTTTTAATATATCTCTATATTATGCCTATAATATTCAAGTATTGAGCACGTCATGTCCGTGTCAGGCCATACTAATCAAATTGCATATTGAATAGAGCACGGACGGCTCTCAGTATCAATCGATGATTTTAATTCAATTGAGCTGCAAATCAATCTCGCTTATAACGACGAATGTTTTTTTGAAAAACAAAATTTATAACACTGTTTGTAAAATTGAAATTGTTTCTGAAAGTAAGAAAAATATTATTTAAAAAACAAAAAGTTGGTCTCGGTCTAAAAAGAACTTGAAAATTCGCAGTTGAACACTTATAAATATAGACATCATCACGGCGCAGTCGGTTAAAAGAACATACATATTTCGTTGTGATCCTACACTTACTCGGTTTTCCCAAATAAAAAAATATATCAGGTACAGACGACAGCAGGTCAACGTACTTATACGAATCTGTAAAATTTTACCAACCGAATATTTAGCTTCCGCAATTGTGATGCAGTTTGACAGATTTTGGTAACTTGATGTAAACTTGATGTACAGATAATAGCACGTCAAGTTACCACAATCTGTCAAATTTCTGCAATAGATTTTAACCTTATCACAATTGCGGAAGGTTTATGATCGATTGGTAAAATTTTACAGATTCGTATACATTGACCTGCTGTCGTCTGAACATATTCTACTTCGATTTTATATTTGAATCCATCAATTGCAGTCATAAAGTCAAAGTGCAATTAATTAATTGGTCTCACACAGAGCTAACATTATGAGAGTTAAATGTAATTTTCTACTTCAACAGACTAGAACAAGACAAATGTTATTGAGACTCAATATCTTCATTCATAATCCAACAATTATGTATCTGTGTCTTATGCAAATACTAACAATATGCAAGCCTTCGACTATTATTAATACTTGTAATAATTCTCGCTGAATAACATTTATAATACAGACGCCAGCACACCGACCCACCACAATCTGTCAAATTTCTTCAATAGATTTTCAACCTTATCACAATAGTGTAAGGTTAATATTCGATTGGTAAATATTGGCAGATTCGGATACGTTGCCCTGTTGTCGTCTGTATAACAAGTTGTAGATTAGTTTAGAACCTATCAATAGTCGTGTCTATGGTGTTTTTTAGTGTATATTGCTGTTGTATTTAAAACGATTTGCTAATTGTTATGTGCTATTTCTATTTACACGATAGAATGTTATATTAATAACTTCAAAAACAATTTAATTGGAATACAGAAATCCTCGCAATTTGAAATGCAATCACTGATTGCATTCGAGAGATTTCGGAGAACTGAGCCCGGATAGGGCCTAAATAAATCTCCTATAAATTAAAATCATACAGTGTGTAATATAATATCATTCCACAGTAAATATCTGTGTGCAAAATTCAATGAAATGTGTTTATTTCCGCGAAACAGTCGAAAACATTCAAAGCTATGAAACTTCGCAAATTCAATATTAGTACGAACAAACTACTGGTGAATTACATGAATAACAAACATAGCAACCACATGGAATTATAACATACTAGCTGTTCCTCGGGTTCCACTCACGTCCCGGGCGTCAACTTCCTGTACTGGGACAAAACATAACCTATGTTACACGAGAATAGTGTAACTTCCCAACAGTAAATAATTTTTCAAATCGTCCCAGTAGTTTCGGAGCAGAGTACAAGCAAACAAACTCCACATTATTTTATTTGTATTAGATTCGTACGGCAAAATTGCTGGTGCCTTACATAAATAACATGAACTTAAACATAGCAACCATATCGAATTATAACATACAGCTAGGCAAGTTGAACTGGCTCATAATTTACCAGTAGATACAGAAGGTCAGCCATCTTGGATGGTATTTCACGCGAATGTCATAAAGCTGGGCGAGGGCCCAAATGCCAACTCTTTGTCTCCTGACTTTTGGTAATAAGTATCAAGAAATAATAGCTTAACTTTAAACTTAATGGGTTTATTATGTATGTAGTTGTGTTTGTTTTTGTCAATTTGATCTATGAGGTCATCTATACTCTTTGATAATATAATAAAGGAATCATTGAATGATTGAAAGATTGATTTTTACTCAATCGTTCTTTCACAAAGCGACCCAAAAAAGGGGAGAACCTTCAACCCAACACTATCAACGAAAAAAAGCGCACACATTTTATCACTTTACCTCTACCAAAATTGTCACAAATTGCTGTAGCAAAAATAAGTAATTTCCTACAATTTGCTGTGACAAAACGCAATATGGCGGTCCCATGGCAATTGGCGGCAATTGGACCCCAACCTCTGGGTCGACCCGCGCCATGACAGTTAATGTAACCCGAAGTATTAACTATCGAGGTTTTATTGATGTAGTGGTACAGACAACACCAGGTCAACGTACACGAATCTGTCAAATACCAGTCAAACATTAACCTACCACCATAGTAATAAGGTTGAAAATCGATTGCAGAAATTTGACAGATTGTGGTAACTTGATGTGTTGTTGTCTGTACAATATGCCTACTTAATAGTATAATATGATCTTAAGGTAAACTGGCTGCTTCTTATGCAGCTAGCTACTACATGCAACCGTAAATCTGTAGTGAATATCTCTTTCTAAAGATAATATTCTAGGCACTATAAATTTTGTAGTTTCTTCGACAAAAATGAATCTTATGATGAATGAGAGTCCTGTATTTAGACCATAGTAAATTGTTTTTATACAAAAGTTAAATAAGCAAACATCGGTTTTCGGATCTAGATGTTATTTTGCTAATGTTACTATTCGTTTTCACAGACGATTTCACAAAATCATGAATACTTGATGGATTACCGTCTAACTGATTGATATTATAATCTTTATGACATGGTGCAGTCAGCTGCATTGACAGTTTTCCTACATTATAATAAATTAAAGTTTTATGGCTTCTATGGATCACGTTTATAGCCTCGAAAGTATGAAAGTTAAACACTAAACGTCTATACTTTGAATGAGAATATTGCTTTAATCGAATATTACATCAATACAGACAGATATTATAGATAGATATATATTAATATTCTATTAATACGTAATCGCGGTAAATTAAACTAACGGTACAGACGACATCACATCAACTCCCTCAGTCTGTCTTTCTTCAATAGATTTTCAACCTTATCACAATAGTGCACGGTTAATGTTCGATTGCTGCCTCGTTGGTCTAGTACATAGACGACTGCTGATCACGAGGTCTCGGGTTCGATTCCCGGGACGGGCCGAAATCGCTTTGTGGGTTTTCGAAACTTTCACAAAGCAGCCCGGAGTTGGAAGTTGGTGATTGATACACCCGTGCATCGGAGAGCACGTTAATGTCGGTCCTGCGCCTGATCTCTCTCCGGTCGTGTCGGATTGCCGTCCCATCGGGTTATGAGAGTGA
>NWSH02000525.1:11011007-11025262 GCA_002382865.2 Heliothis virescens | reverse complement strand
CATTAGAGTAAATGTATGCAAAGGCGAGTGAACTGCACACGAATGTCTGCCAAAACATGACGGTTTGACGTCCAAATGATGGTGTCCTACAGAAAGGACATCACAGCATTAGGACCGCAGCCTGTCCTATCTAAATGACGCCTTTGTGCGTCACGTCCGCCCTAACGGGATTACGTGAGTGACGTGCGATAGTGTGCGTCCAGCCTTATATTGTAATTAATTTTGCTGCAGTAGCTACGGTACGGGAATAGTAATTTTGGTTTTGATGAAATAATTTAGGCGTATTGATTTCCTTTGTTTTCTTAATTGGTGTTAGGTCTTCAGAAAATAATCATGTATTAAAATGTTTTGTGTGCATTTACATGTATTTGTCACTATCTGTTTTGCAGATTTTAAATTAAAAAGTGCCCAAGAAACACACGTTACTTGCAGAATTCAATTAATTTGCCACTTAATTCTACTTTCAGGAACAATACTAATAGTATCGATAAACTTTCGGCAACCTTCATAAAACACACATGTGACCCAATTCATCTTTATCCCGTTCATACCTTTCAGGAAAAGTGCGCGTAAATATTGAATAGACATCCAAAATGTTTACCTTAAATAAGGAAAAAGGTTCCCATTCAACAAAGCACACATCTGGAGAGAAAACCTTGCCTTTAAATAATGGTACGTATATAAAAAATGTATTGCGAATTTCTACCAAATATGTCGTACGCAGTTGCCAAGTAAAACTTTTATTAAATTAATGACGTCATACCACGTCATCCGAAAAACGTTAGCCCGAGTGCGGCCCTGTTTCGAATTAATCCGACATGTTTTGTAGGTCAGAGCGGGTTGCGCGAAAAGCGATCATACGTCACCCGTCATAAGAATTGTTTTCCGATGTGTCGGGTGTTACAGTGATGTGTGTATATGTTTTATATTATATCTTGTCGGGATCGATAAGACCGCTCGTAGAGATGTGACTTTGCCGAGCGAGTGCGAATTTTGAGCAGAATATATTCGCGAGGCTACGGAAGCATGAAACAGAATTCGAAATTTTGTTGCATGAATTTGTTAGTGTATTCCAATTCCAAAAAATATAAATTTGAAAGTAGCCAGAGAAGGCTTTTCGAAGCAAAATATTCTCTAATCTGTTAAAGCAAAAAATAATAGCGAATATTATTCAAGTTAAAAATATGCTTTTTGGTGCAGAGATACAAGCTACAGTTAAGTAACACCGCCCTATCTTACATCACTCAATTTCAGATTAGCACAAGAAGATAAGATGAATCACTCGAGTTTTTCTTTCATTATAAATGAGTAATACTGGTATCCGTTAGACCATCGGGCTAATTACATTTCCCATTAGACGTTTCCTTCATAATTACTTCTCTGGTCATTATTTTTGTCGACTCATCTGTTTCTATGTAAGTATATAATATTTTTATTATAAATAGGTATAACGGAAGACGGACGAATATAGTGAAAAGGGATAATGGATGGTTTTTGAGAAGGACAATATAAGCTGGAATAAATTTTGCTTGTACAGTAGTAAGACAACGACAGATAGAGTATGGAAGTTGACAACATGCTGCGGATCAGCAATACAAAATAAAATGGGCAGGTTTTCAGGTTTTTTCGCAGCTTCACTATTAAAATAAATATGTAAAACTAGTACTCATAAAAAGATTTCAGAAATTCGGAGTTCAAAAATTCGCACTCCTTAGCTACATCACTATTCCTCTTCCTACCCACATCCATACACTAGAACATGTAGGTATGTTAGTACCCAACAAATATATGTAACATGTAGGTATTTATATACAGGAAGCGGATGTCGTTAGAGATATACTGAAGGAAGGCTGGATGATTAATTTGCGCATTATATAGGTCGGGTTTGGCATGAGATAAATGTTCTTTTGTTTCTCGTTGGTTATGTACTAGAAGTCTGTTGTCTCATTGTGATCAACGTCAGAATTCAGTGACTGTAGAACCACAATGTATAATCCTGTGTATACTTGTATACATGTATGACATTGCTTTTGCTTATCTGCTAGTTATATTTCTTTTACTTCAGTTGAATGAAATTGAGTTTAAGTGAATTTAAGTGCACTGGCAATGATTTATTTTAAGGGTACGTATTTGTAACCTCCATTGCATAAAGAGGGATGTTATAGGTACCTAAGTTGGACTGCTGTCAGTATGTGTATGACACTTTAGCTCTTAAATGAATGAACCGATTTGGATGCTGCCTTTTAAGCTGAAAGCAAGTTTGTGGATAGAAGTAAGTAACTGTATATTTCTTTTAAAATCTAACCCTCTTCATACAACATTGTTTATGGTTTCACTCTATCAATATTACACAGAGATACTTCCACATTCATGAAATGAAGTAAGGATTAATTATTTGCAAAGATCTTAATTAAAACCGTGGGTACAGAGGCATATAAGTATAACAGACGTAAACGCCTACATAATATTTGTTAATGGATTTATCTTAAAACTAATTAAGGACATAGTCGTGGCCTGTTGGATTAATAAGATCATCATGTGGCCTTGTATGTCTGTATGTTGTTTGTAATGTATGTGTCATACATATGGTTTATGGTTTAGCTAGAACCTTTTTGGAAGACTTGGTAAAGTTCTATTTATGTTCGTAGTAAGTGCAGTATGTTATGCTCTGCAGTGATGACTCTGAAGCGATTTTCCTATACGAATAAACCACGAAGAATGCTAGAAATCTTGTAAGTTGCATTTACTCTTTTTTGCATCGCTTTTGACTCAACTAAAAACTATTTTTACTGTATTATGTTACAATCCCAGTCAAATTACCAATGAAGTTGTCTGCTATTGACTTCACTATAGTCAACAATTACGAATCAAACACTACTGCGCATGCACGAAGAGTCAAAACGCTGTATTCTGAGCAGCAAAGTTATCTGACGCAAACTACTCTAAATTACCACTCAAACACTCGAAGATCATATGTAAAACACCTCTTGACAAGAGACAAGATATTTATTTAAAACAACAATTAGTGTTGCGACCCCACAGATTAGCCACCCCTCCCGGGGGTGTCGTGCAGGGCGATCAAAAGATTACCCTGTGTGATTGACTGTAATATCCTATCTATCAGATAACGTTTTGGACGTAACTTCGTTTGGTAAAGGGTTATGGGAATAAGACTTTTCAAAAAAAAAGGAAAATTTTTCATTGGTTTGATTTCTGTGTGTGTGAAAAAAATATAGGTAGGTACTTACATGAAAAATATAGGTCGCTAGCAGATCAACCTACCCTAATCCATCATTATTACCAATCGAACATTAACCTTCCAAAATTGTGATAAGGTTGAAAATCTATCGAAGAAAGACATATTGCGGTAGGTTGATGTGTTGTCGTTAGTACAGACGACAGCACATCAAGTTACCACAATCTGTCAAATTTCTGCACTCGATTTTCAACCTTATCACAATGGAGGTAGGTTAATATTTGATTGGTAAAATTTTACAGATTCGTATACGTTGACCTGCTGTTGTCTGTACATATTTCATTTTGTCATTATTCCTCAAAATATGATAAAAACTGTATAGAATATTTCCATAATCGTAATTAAAAAGAAATCTTTACATAAAATTATGTACTTCCATAAAAAAAATATCTGCAAAAATATAATGAGAAATACTCATTTTCTTTTCCCGTTCGACATGGAAGTAATTAGCTTAATTACTGAGACTAATAGAAAAACGTGCTCCACGCTATGAAAACATATTAATTAAAACAAAACAAAGCGGCTCTTTATATACTTACGCTTTTATTTACTCGCTATAGAACTAAAAGGAAGTTAAAACCTCTATATTATATGGGTCCTATATATAGAAGTATATAGCTTCTATATTGAAGAAACGATATCTCGAGCTATATAATATATTGTTATAGCTAATAAAATCTCTTAACGGTTTTTAATTGTTTCTAACGGGGACTAAAATTAATTCGGGGTAGCTTTTAAACTGATTATCATCTGGCTAGCTTTTTTCTAACTTGCGGTCGGCTTCTAGTCAAAGCGAATGATGCTGGGTACCAGTTATTACAAGGTGCAACTGCTTATAATATTTGGTCTCCTCAATCCAGTTACCTGGGCAATCCAATACTCCTTGGTAAGACTGGTCGTCAGACTACTGGCCTCTAACTACCCGTAACAACTGTCAAATATGTTCAAATGACAGCCGAGACTCGAGACCCACAAACACGTGCCTTCCGAAACACAGGAGAACTTTATGACGTTATGTAGAGTATTTTATTCTGTGGTTGCTATTGTCAATTGCATCTACTGAAAAAAATCTCAGTGGAAGGACCGTTGAGACCATGTTTAGTGTTTCAAGTCCCCAGCCAATTTTAAAGTTGGTTTTAAATCGATTTGCAAAAGCCAACCAATAGGGAACCGAGGTATATTTATCTTCTTCCGTAACCAGAAATTGCTTAGCATTCCTTGATATACCAACCCCTGTTGTTATTTCTATCCAATTTTTATAGAACAACACAACAGATTGTGGTTGATCCCAGCCAATTGAAAACTATCCCTCCTTATCCCGGGACGATCGATCCCGGGGGATTGCGGAGCTCGGGACACGGGATCTCAATATCCCGTGGTTGCACAACGTATTGTAAGGGTTGGATTAAGTTCAGTTCTCTCATTACTTTGAGGATTGACAGAATTGAAAGTTGTATTCTAAGAGGAAATGCTGATCTTGCAACCAAAGTATTTTGGAGATGTTTTTTTTTTTATTTGAGGGGGCAGATTTTCGTACATTCATGGGAAGTTACATTCACCTAGTAGGTAACATTGTTTCAGAAATATGAACGCTCATCACTCAAGCGTGGATGAAATTCGTGAGAAAAATATAGTTTTGTATTAAAACTCCACAATGGTAGCTTAGCTCCTGTCTCGTGGGAGATTTTAGCCACAAATCCCACATGCAAAAACCCTTTGAAACTCGTGACACGCCGCATATTTTAGCCACACTTGGTTGAACATGAAATGGCGAAGGAAAACATCGTGGCGGAAGAGATAGTGATCAGAATCGAATATTTTAAAGTTTGTGACGTCAGACAACTCACTCTAGGCGATCAGGCTAAAGTCTCTTTTATATATGAAGTCCTAGTACAAAATATTGATAATGTTGGTTACTTATTAAGAGCACACTGAAAGGACTATCACCCCTGAGTAGGTTTATTTACAGATGTTTATTTAATAGAAAGTGCAACAAATATAATGGTTAAGAGTTGAAAGATCACATAATGAATTAATTAAGACTAACTTTGATTATCATCATCTTACATTGCCCCATGTTAGAGAGATGAGTTATCCTTTTTCAATGACTGAAACTTAGTATTAAAACTCCAAATTCGGGCTCAATATTTTCCAAAGACTTTCGATCTAGTATCATAAGTTAATTGATATTCAATCTTAATCCAACCATCACAAAGTTGACTTTTATTTAACAGTCCAACACTTCAATTAGGCTAGCTTCAGCTTCCTATTCGAAAGCAAGCAATTGAAGAGTACATCTTATAGCCAACCTCGTTCGTTAATGGCGGCGGTACGTTAAGTGTTAGTGATCACAGTTATAATAACCGCTGTAGTACAGTTACTGTGAACGTTCACTAACCAACTTTGTAGATTGTGACAGTTTACTTGCGATTTTTGTGGTTAAATTCGTCAATACGCTGTAACACACGCACTGTAGGAGATGTACTTAAAATAATGCTGACTCTATGGCCAAAGACTATTCTACAAGACACAATAATAATATGTACACTTCTTGTATATCAATGTTAATATGTGTAAGTCCCGAATTATATACTTATCGCGTAAGTAACCGGATAATAGAAGCCTATCCAACACTGAAAGAATTTTATTTACCAGTCCAGTAGTTCCTGACATAAGCGCATTCAAAAAACTCTTCGGCTTTCTAATTAGTATAGATAAGATTTTACAATTTTATCTTATTGCCAAAGGTACCGTGAAATAAACAAAGTTATGGTGTAGTGTCACGCAAAAATACAGATAGTCTATAGCTGCCCTTGAAATGATCTCTGAAAAGGCTAAATTATTTCGGGATAAAGGTACAGCGCAAATATATCATGTATGTATAATGTGTTTAGGTACACATTTTTTGCTACGTCACTTCCTCTTTTACATTATACATGGTTCTTTCCGGCGTTTCAACTTATCGTGGAAGCATCATTAATATTAATTGCGAAAATGTAATTATGTAGGTAAAATATAACGTCATGCATTAGTGTAGGTTCCCCATGAAGAATAATTATCTTTATAGTTACTAGCTTCTGTCAGTGGTTTCACCCGCGTCCCATGGGAACTACTCGGCGCACCCGGATAAAAAGTAGCCTATAGCCTTTCTCGATAAATGGGATATATAACACTAAAAGAATTTTTCAAATCGGACCAGTAGTTCCTGAGATTAGCGCGTTCAAACAAACAAACAAACTCTTCAGCTTTATAATATTAGTAAGTATAGATATGGTCTAAATTGCATAAGTTACTGTGTAGGTATCACTTTATGATTTCGNTATCTAACACTGAAAGAATTTTTCAAATCGGACCAGTAGTTCCTGAGATTAGCGCGTTCAAACAAACAAACAAACTCTTCAGCTTTATAATATTAGTAAGTATAGATATGGTCTAAATTGCATAAGTTACTGTGTAGGTATCACTTTATGATTTCGATGTTTCACACATTACTTACTAATTGGACAAACATACGAGTATGTTGGCTCTTATATCGTATCGTAGTACGCGAATTAAGTTCTTTTAAAATGCGAGTGAATCCACGGGGAATTGCTAGTGTTATATAAAAATAAGCCATACTTTAATACTCTATTATAATGAAAAGATTATCAGCGAATTTCATGTCGCTATACGAGCGAAGTCATAGGGTTGCCAGAATAGAAAATAAAAGGCTTTGGTAAAATGACGGGCATGCGAAAATTCCGCAGATTTTTTACGGTTTCCTGTGATATGGGTGGATATTTCACTGGCATGTTTCTGGTACATGGAATAGAACTTTTTATGTGGTGGAATTAAAATGTATGCCTACCTTTGCTATGAGTGAAAATCATGTTTGAGTAAGATGTATTTTTTGTAAATGTGTATTTTATTAGTACCTTTACGAGGCTAATTTTGAAGAACAAGAAACTAATTATATTTCCTTTGCGTTTCTATATTAAATCACAATTACGTCCAACTAATGAGAAATGTACTCAAAAATATGAGTTATTTGTATACCAATCTTCCCTGTACTTTAGACATCTAAATAAGTAAGAAGTAAAATAGCAAACGAGTAAAGCTATAGGCTAAAGCTAGGTTCTTAATCGGGAATTCAGCTCAGCACCCGTGCATACCAACAAGGCTTCCACAGGATTAGGCAAATGAGATGTCATTAGAATCGTATTGTCGAATGTCAGAGGCCAACTGGCAATATGGCGGCGCTGTCAGTGTTGCCATGTACGTATTATATGTATACTCTTTAGTCTATTTTTGTGATGAGAGATGTTATTGGTATAGAAATAACTGGTTTTTTTAAGGGTTTGTGATATATTATTTGGTAGTAATCATATTTTGACCATGCAGAAAATATAATAATGAAATAATCCACCCAACGTTTTTTGTCTTTAAAGAGATAATAAGATAAAATCAATACCTCTATTTACTTTTGTAATTCAATCTCTTTACAGATATTGAATATTAACAGCTTGAATTTGAAATTAACGTAATATGATCCTCTTGTTTAGCTAACTGAATCAATCAATCTCTAAGCTTTATTATACTTAAACAAGTATTATTTAGCTGTCTTCACCTTTACTAAAATGACAGTAAGTATATAAAGTTATAGCTAAGTAGATGTAAGTTAATATGGAAGTGAGTCGTGCTGGCAGTCCCCTTGACCTAGCTTCCACAAGTCGCTCGCGGATAGGGGTCGCGGGTTCGATGAACTGTGTAGGCTAATGTTACCTATTTTGTCATATCCAGCTGACTAGGAAGGGTTAGAAGTAATTTGTATTTTGAACTTGTGATAACTTTGAACTATCTACATATCTGTCTATATCCACGTAAAGGAAGAAGATAATTTTATTTTTTTAAATCTTGCTAATTAAAAATATTATAAACATTTTTTTATTCAATGTAGAAGATATGAGCAAAATCACATAAACTCTGTAAAACCAAGGAAATTGCAGAGTATGCTACCATGCGATATAGATTTAGTAGGCATCATATTGACACAAATAACTTTCAAGCAGACTTTATTGTTTAAATATAACAACAATTTAACAACGCCTTTACAAGACCAAACATTTCCAAAATCTACGAAATTAATACAGCAAAGAACAGAGGAACAATATTCAACAATATATTTAACGTGCACAGCGAATCACCGACACCTCAACTCACAGAAAATCAATACTCCACAAGACACGAGGTCTTGAGGCTTCAAATAAAATACGGAAGCGAAGAAAACCCTTAAAACTACACTTATGAGCCTTTCAAAGTCTCAAGTTCGCACAATAATAATACGAAAAGTTTATTACTTATGTAGAATTCCTAAGTACGATGAATCGGCCGAGCGCAGCGGGTCGATGACCTCGCCGGGAGACCGCGTGTCTCCACTGACTCCTAACACAATATCGGATGACGTGTCGTGTTTTGTATTCGGACGGTTTTTTTTTCGTTGTTTTTTGTGAAGCAAATTAGGTTGGTCTACTTGTGTTCGCGGAATTGGGTGTGACGTGATAATGGGTTAGGTTTGTTTTATTGTTTTTTTTTAGTTTTGTTGTTAGTAAAGGGTGTTTAGTTTTGTTCGTGTTTTTTTTGTTTTGTTTTGAAATGTGTATAACTTGATTAGGGTAATTCAGATTGTAATACAAAATAATGTGTAATTTTGTTTTCAGAATATAATTTTATGAATTACCTTTATAATGCTTTATCTGTAGTTTAATAAATTGATTTTATATTCCTACTTTCATGCTGAAGAAGTAATAGATCAATAAAATAGGTGCCTCATCACTTTACTGCGGAGAATAAAGAGCCTGTTTTATTTATATATTTAAGCACTTACACCATAAGTACGGCTTTCTAATTAAGAGAGAATCTCCTACGTGTGGCCATAAAATTAAATAGGCTACGGTAATTAATTCCCAGTAGGCTCAACATTTTCCTCTCAAAGGGAAAGTGCCTATTGTGCTCAATTTTATTATTTATATTACTTTACCTACCCGCACATAAAAGAAAAAAGAAGTGAATTCTTTATAAATAAATATTCTTTCATACATTTTCCTTCCTGAAAAATAAGCACAAAAGCTATAATTTTACATGATATAATTTTAAACAATAGTTTGAAGTGTATCCTAGCATTTCTTATCAGTTTTTCTTTTTAGAACCATCTACTTAGATTTAGAGACCAGTTCGCTTTTTACCAAAAAATATCTCTTTAAACTAACATAATAAGGCTGTATTGAGATATTAACTTGTTGCATCCTTAAACTTTTATTATCCATTTAACGTTAAAAAGTAGCAGAAAATAGTTTCAAAATCATTATTTTAGATGCCTCACTTCCTTTAACAACTGTGTAGTGATTATGGACCATAAACAACACAGTTGCCACCACACTAGTGTATTATTTAGTGGTACATTCTGTCTGTACTGACCACAACGGGTGTTCGGTGCCCATTGCGCGGTTGCCATGGCCGGCCCTCTGCGGTCGCGTGCGGACGGCGCAATGTATGTATCGGGTTTATGGACAAACCGAAGCGTGTTTAATTTTATTATTTTGTTGCTTGTCTTTCATGTTTGAATGGGAATAATTTAATGTTTAAGTATGGTATTTATTTTTAGTTTTATGGATATGAATTATAGTTAAGTAGCCGAGACTGCATTTGTGAATTGAGTCCAGATTCTGTCATCATTATTGCTCTACTGTTAATAAGTATAAGACATAACTATTTGTTTGTTCAACTAAATTCAAATTCGTTCTGTAAAATCTCATTGTCATAGCGACAATCCACCAAAAATATTTTATTAGGAATTAAAATGGGGAAATATCAACACGCAGGGTGTTGTTTGAAAAACCAACAAACAAATAAATCGATTTAGGTCGCTTAAATATTCAAGATAAACTTATTCCCAAATAAACACCACATACGCATAGCAGAAGTAAGCATTACTATTCAATATGAACACACAAACTGCCATACATACCGAACTATTAACATAAATTGGTTTTATTGCCATTTTATAGCCACAACTGACATTCAATTTGAATAAATACAATTGAAAATTGATATCATTTAACATTATGATCTTATTCATTACGTGGTAGAGGAATGGTTATGTTTTTAAATGTTCCAACTGTAACTTGTAATAGTCGTTTGAATTAGTTCCTAATGTAGCTAAAGCAAGGAGGTTAGAATATAAATATTTTATACTCTAGAAAAGACATAAAACTTCGTCGATAGCAACTTGTATTTAGACGTTAAAACAGTTTATTGGTATCATTTCCTTTAGTAGTACTTTATGATAACCTTTCTTTAGTCTGGCTTTAAGTAGTTTAGTTGCAGTTGTGAAAATTAAGTTATTAGTTTATTTTACTAGCTATTTCCCGAAGGTATAATCGTTTCTGATCGAACTACCTATTTATTCTTCCCGGATAAAACTAATCTCCTTATTCCTATATATATATTTTTCGAGTTTCAACTAACCATATATTTTGTCGTTATATAGCTGTTCTTATAAGTAGTTGTTGTAATTATTGAGATTAGTAATTGATTTATTATCACCAACCAGAAGCCATAGCAATAAAACAATAAAAAACAGGACAATATATTATTAAAAAAATATGTTCAAATAAAAATAAAACGTGCCGTACGAATCAATGGAAAGTGTGCGAAAAAACTTTACGATACGAAAGAACTTAAACGTTATGCAAGCAAGAATATTATGTCTGCAACTACTCAAACACCCCATAAGTACTTAGGTAGGTACTGCTAATAACACTCGCCCACTGGGACACGCTGTATAATAAAATATTCACATTCGCTTAATGTCTATACTATACATTCGGGAGAGTGTTTGTTTGAACGCATTTATCTCAACAGCTGCTGGTCTGATTTGGAAAATTTTTACTACATTTGATAGGTTAAATCGTAAGGAAGATTTTAGGATAGTTAAAATCTGGTTATGATTCTTAGGAGCTAAGTAATATCAACAAAAGTACAGACTAACAACGGGCTAGGGTAGGTGAAACCACGGGGTGAAACCGTATAACCGTTAGTAATAAAATATTCACATTTCCATCATAAAATATTTATACGAAAGGGTAATTAATATTTGATGACTCACTTTATTTAGTCCTCGAGTACCGAGAATATAACAGTGATAAATTAATGAAAGCATCCATTTTGTGTACCTCTGTAAGAAAATTACGTATAACAAATGAGAAACTAGGAAATTGTGTTTTGTTTCGGAAAATTATACTTAACTATAGTGTAGAGTAAAATGTCGCAGCAGTTTTGAAACTTAATGCGTAGTTTTAGGTGACTCATGAATCATGTAGTTGAAATATCGTTCCAGCAATTCAGACCTGCTCAAAATTGTGGCAAGATAGATCTATAATGATAATGACAGATAAATGTATCAAACCAAAAGATTTTTATAAGGATAGAAAAAGTAGTCTACTTCGTACGTTTAGTAAGGATCCTAGCACTACTTATTCTGATCCATAATCCTTCTATGTCTCCGGGTTACAATCTATCTTCTTGCGAGTTCCATCTCCTTGACATAATAATACCTACAGATTTATATATATAAAGGTATATATATGTATAATTTTAATATTGTTTTATCCGTATGTCACTACGAAGTATGTTTCCCGAGTTTAATGAAGACACATTCGCCTGAGGAAATCCCGCGAGACGGAAACACGCACTTCGACATTTCCGTTAACGAGCTCATTACTTTGAATTCTGAATTTATTTTATGCTTATATTCTGCAAAATATTTTTATGTACGTAGAGAGCATAATTTTAGTAATAAAGTCTGCTTTTAAAGGACTTATAAAATGGATGATATTGCTGTTTTATTTGACGTTAGGTGGTTTGCAAAGAGTATGTAATCCATGGAGGACCTATCTTGTCGTTTCTTCATTATTTTTTTTCCTTCAAATGACCTATAGAAGGTGAGCTAAGTGAAAAGACTAAGGAATCGGAGATGAAGCACTACGATGGCCAGGAACTGTAAAAACAAGACTCAGCTGCATAGGTTTGTCAGAATTTAACTGATTAAAAACCGTACCTTTTTGTTCCTGATGACGTCCTTTTTGTACCAGGGCTACACTCTTTTGAGCTCTAAAGTAGGTTTTAGGAAATTTAACAAAGTAATGACTGCTCGTTATCCTAAACGCTTACTGTATTTAATTCTCTCCACATGTCCCACACGTAACGAGCAATTTGAGACACTCCAGCGTCTAGTATCCACTAACTACGGAGACATTCGGACACGCATCAAGTAATGGGCATAGTCTATGAAATAGTCAGTCCCTTTGAAATAGTCTGGTTACTTCATCTTGGGCCGCGTTGCTTGGTAACTGTCACTACGGATAAAAAACAGATGACATACTATTTCTCAGAGCCCTCACAAAAGGAACTATAAATACAGTCGTCGCTATGAGAAGTTTTGGGGTGTTCGCCCTTTTCGGGACTGTAGAATGGAAAGATGTCATGTTAATGTAAAAATGTTTGGATAAATTGGTTGGTTGGAACCTAGTTATTAACGTTGTTTCAGCGAGGTGTCTAAAAAATTTACCCCATACATTTTCTCATATATTTTTTTTGAAACTGTCTGATTTTTTGTGGTCATATTTATTTACAATTGCTTAGTGATATATCTACCTAACACTTCTAAAGATTAACGATAAGAGTGTAATAAAAAAAGTGCAACATCAATTCCCCCTTAACTCTAACGACCACAAAAAAAATATTCCTCAAATCTGTTCAAAGGAAAAACAAAAACTACATACTAACGAAGCGTATAAGCAAAATCTGTTTTAAATTGCCACTCATGTCTGTCATACGTGTACCAGGGAACCACGTGTGAGTGCAGTTGGTAACAACCTTGGGCTGATGCATTGAACTTAATGTCCGCCACATAAATATGTATGAATTCGGACGACATCACTTAGATCGCGCGAAGAGGGGTACGTTAGCGCGGGCTTTTAATGTCACGCGCAAAAAATGCCGGTTTGTTTTGTTTTTTTTTGTTACTGTTTTTTTTTGTGTCATGTCACTTTGTAATAAATTTATGTAGGTAAAACCGAAAAGCTTTGTTAGACTTCCATGAAAATAAGACTTCATATTTTTTTTTATGATTCTGTTTTCATAATTCCCTGATTGGTAGATGCAACATGTTGGTACAATACATGTACGTACCTTCTTATAAATATTGGTACGAAAATATATAACAGAAATGTTCAAAGTATTGACAAACCATTTAGCACTGCAAACATACAATTTCAGCGCCCTGTAGTAAACTTTTACTACATTAATTTCATTTTTAATTACTTTAAAATGTTGGGGTTACATCGACACAGTCTGGCGACTTCTGTCGGTGACGATATTTAATATAATCATCATACATTACAAATTGTGGTCGCCATGTTGTACAAACGATATAAAATGTTAAGTAATTCTTGCTTCTTTATTGTTTTAATGACACCACGACATGGGTCTAGTCTGTACAACCTGTTCTACCCACAATGCCTTTGTAAGTTCGCATTCTTAAGACTAATTTGTAAAATAAATATTGCCCTCATAAATAATTAAAGTCCGGTATATATCATTACGGTTTTAATAAAGAAGTGTTGCCGCCTGCGGTGGAACACTTTTTATTAATTCCCTTGCTTGTGAGGCGATGAAAAAATATTTGTATTAATATGAATGGGGTCTTGTAATTTTCGATTTAAATGCGGCAACACGTATTTTGAAGTTTCTCTATTTTAGTGTAGTCAGAGAATATTTATATGAATGAAGTAGTATTGTATCCAGTTTTTGTTAGATAAAAGTAAATTCGCTACGGTTTTAATAGTTCTAGTAATTTTCTACGTGTGCAGTATTAAATCCGCCATGTAAGAACTGGTTATTCCGTAAAGCTCGTTCACACAATGGGCCACGTTGGACACACTTCAGCGTCCATCACTCCATT